>SNQJ01S0091793.1:28873-61517 GCA_010110895.2 Picea sitchensis | reverse complement strand
TGCCCTAGCTAGTTTATTTCCATTCTGTCTGTAAGCATATTTCAGTCATTTGTTATTAATGAAATGAAGTCTTATTTCCGTTGCATCTCTGTGTTTATGTGTATTTATGTATTTCATTATGTTCCTACATAAATCTGGATCAATGAGTGGACCTCACTTTCCACTACCCTATTGCATCCATTATGCCTAGGTTGGTTTTGCACACTTAGAAGATAGATGCATGTTGTTCAACCACTTGGTATCTCAATATGAGATTACTTTTAAATCTTCTTCATGCTCATTAAAACATGAAAAAGACACCTACTGAGTACACTTTTAACTCTTTTTCGAACTTGTAAAAATTGAACAAAAAATAAACTATCAATCACATTTTTATCTGTCTTTCGCGCTCATAAAACTATGAAGGAGATAAAAAAAAGAAAGTAAAGGGGATTTTTACATTTAATCTATATTATCAAAAAATGGCAGTTGTCAATCATGTCACCCTTGAACATATCACATGTTTGCATCATTCTCTTATAGTTGGGTTATATCTTTCCTAGGATTTGTACCATCAATATGGCATATACTCCTATGACTTGATACTTTTCCATTCCTTATGGAGAGTGCTTCAAATACCCCATGCATTGTCATACTATGTCATTAATTCTCTTGTGTTTATGCTACCAGGTCATCATTTTGTTGTGATATATTTTCAAGGGAATTTAAGCATGAGTCTACCATCTATTGTCTTGTTGATTATCCAAGTCAGCCATCCCCATGTCAGTTGTACTTAGTGATTCTATTGTTTCACATCATCTCTCATTGTATGTTTCATGTCAATTGATGGGGGATACATTAAGTCCCTCCTTCGACGAATCTCTTCTCATTGAATTCATCACGTCATCTAGGAAAGAGATCTAGAAACCAACTAGTACCTTGAAGCTTGTAGTCCTTAGTGGTAGGGTTTCTCCCAATCAACAATGGGTTTACCTCTTTGAATCATGATTGATTTATTATATAAGTGTTTGACATCAGATCCTCTATTCACACTTACTATATTGTACTAGGTACCTTGGGGTCCATTTACATCATTGGTAGGTCCACTCATATATGTTAATGATATAACTCAATGACCAGTAATCGAACGATTTCTACTATGCTCGACATCAACTCATTTATTTGCATGATGTAGAATTATACCATCGAGTTTGGGACAAAAACCTAGTTTGGGACAAAAACCTTAGGCCTAGGGGCACATCATTCATTCATATTAGCCCTCCCAATTTTTGATGGCGTATATCACTTCTACATAAGTACTTTGAAGACTATGGGAGCATTCTCATTGGTTCTCAATGTCTTCCTCACATTCACTGTGACATATATCCACATTGCATTTGCTCGTGGCTATGATCCCTTTTGACATGGATCCACCATGTATTTTTCATGGCCATGATCTTGCATTTCATTACATGGATCCGTAGTGTATTATGTCAGGATCCATGCTTTGTTTCTATTCCAAGCATGGTTATGCCTACCTCAAGGATAATCTATATATGTTTGGTTCATGTCTAGTTGCAGGTACTCATCGGTTCCTTGATATTCATCTCTTTCCTTATGCCACCTCATATTCAGAATTATTTTAATGTACTTCGTCCATCCATTCCTCTATTGACCTCACACATTGTGGGGCATCTTTTACAACTATATTTTCCACCTTGGGGGAACTTAGAGGACATACTCTGGGGGAGGGATAATTATGAGCAAGATTATGTTGTTGAAATTTCAGGAGTAAGAGCTTAGGAAGAGCTAAGGTAAGTACCAAAGAGGACTACAACTCAAGGCCTAAAGGATTTTTTATCATATGACTTGTACTTGTGCAAATCCCTCCACAAGATCCCAATCTTGTGTAACAATTGGAAGTGTCTACCACTCTCACCTAAGTAGATACTTTCCTCATTTTAGTGATGCAAGGAGGTCCACCACAAGGGAGGCTTCCCTAGCGACCTCAAGGGATCAAATAGAAAGATTAGAAAATCATACATCTCCCTATATTGGTCTCCTGGTGGTTAGGTATAGGTCTAGGAGGGGAAATGAAAGGTAACCAGGTAATGTTTTCACCTGTTCGAGACAATAAACAATTTGAAGCATGATATAGACAATTACCAAGATATACAAATTAAAGATGATATCTTAGACACTAGATGATTAATAAATGCATTGGAGGTTGCAAATGACAGTAGTAAACAATTGTACAACAACAATTAATATTTTGCAACAACAACAAAAAACAATAATTAGAAATGTAGCAAATTAGCATGAAAAATAAGCCTTCAACATGTACAATATTCTCCAATTGCTAGATGAAATTCCTGAGTATTTTAAGCCACTTTTCCAAGTGTGTCTGAAAATTAAGATAAAAGTTAGCGGATGTAGAATTTTTTTGTAAAAACAGTCATAAATAACATTGGTTTGCTAAGTTTGGGGTTAGAGAAGTTAGTAATATAGTTGAGAGAGAGAGAATATTAATTAGTGGTGAATGTTACTTTCACCACAAGAACAACTCTAGACTAGTGTCGATGTCCTATAGGGTTTGTGGAGTCAAACATGCACAACCTTGAAGATTGAAATAAAATAATGAGAAGGATGAGATCTAATCCCTAAGGTGAAAACACTCTTGGGCCTTAGGACTAGACCTTGGAGAAAATGGTTACTAGGGTGCAAACTCTCTTGGGCCCTAGGTGACGTTTTCCTTCTTCTTATTCCACTAGGTCAAGGATCAAAGACTAGGGTTAAAAACCTAAGGTGTAAACACTCTTGGGAATTATGTTCTTAACCCTAGCAAATAATTCTTTCACAAAACTTGGACAACAAAACTTGTGAAGGAGAGAATCACTTACATATCCTTCCTAGGGTTTGAACAAGAAAAAGTAACATGCAACAAGATAGTAATCAACACCTTAAGCATTAGAAATGACATGAAATTACATAAATTTACTTACTTCTTCAATTTGCTAGGCTATACAAACCCTAATTGCAACAATACATCATCCAAGAAAGAAAATAACATCCACAATATCATTCTCCAAAGCTAGCGTATAAGTTTCAAGAGAAAAAGAAAGAGAATAGCGAAAATAAAAATAAAAAATTAGAGTTTCCCCACTCCAAATGAGTGAAGAAGTGATGATGAAAAAAAGAGAAGATAAATAGACTTATTTATAAGTAAACCCTAGTGCTCCAAAATTCACCAAATTTGAAAATACATGTCTCTTAATGGGGCTTACCCCTCATATTTTCCTTTGCAAATGTCAAAAATGCAAAAATAATACATAAATTGCCACACGTGTGGTGACATCATGCCCCCAATGGGATAGGAAGGCCTATCCAAGGCCATGTATCTTCTCCTAAGGTGAAAATGTGGTGGAATAATGCTACATCCCATCTCAAAGTCATCATTGTCATCCAAGTGGAAGCAAACCCCATCATCTCTATCAAATCCTAGCATTACATAATCATCTAAATGCCCAACATACAAGGTGCAAGGGGGTGGCGTCTGAAGAGGATGAGGTTTTGCATCATATCTTGGTGTCCTCCAATCATCTCCATATGCAATTTCCTCCATCCAATGCAAGATATCATCTAAGGTGTGGAGCCCATGTTGTGGGATTTATTCCCATGTTTGCGCCACCGTGACCAAATATGTCAAAAATCAAGCCCATCTATCCATTGTCCAAGGTTCTGAAGATGTGAGAGCCCATTTTTTAATGTTTTACGTCAATGGGTGACTTGTTTCTCTGCATCACACGTGGCATAGCCTACAATAAATGCACAACGTTTTGTGTGAAATCTTCGACGTCCTTCAAGAACAATGTCAGGGGAATCCAAATTAAAATAGAATATGAAATCAAGTAAACTAATGTTCATAAGATATAGTAGTCCTTAAATAATCCAAAGTAAGATGTTACTTAAGACATAAGCCACATGAAAAAATCACTTTAGTATCCCCTTCTATTATCACACCATCTCAGGAATTTATGTAAGTTGGAAAATTTGAATATGGGAGGGCCTTCATCAGACCCTATCAGGTGTGCCAACCAAAATAGTGAAAGAAAAAACATAGGTATAGGGATATGTCCCGAGGGAAATAGTGAAATAAAATAACCCTTCAAGAGTAAGAGTGATAGTGGTACGTGTTGGGCTTACTTCATGGCTTATGGTGTCATTGAGTCCACTTCTATGCACGCCTTTGTGGAGGGTGTGCTTGATCTTGAGTTACCACTTTATAAGCACTATATTTTTTCCAAACCTCGTTATCTTCCTTTTTATTTGTCCTCTTATCATATTTTCAAATCCCTTTTATAAGGTTTCAAGCTATAACATCACTGCTTGGGACTGGGGCGAACGCAGAAAGGGTAGAGCTCAAGTTTGGACTGGATTTTGAGAGTCATTTTATATCAATCCTTTCTTTCTTTAGCATCATTCATTTATTCTTTTTAGTAACTGTTGCAGTCAACCTCTAGGCCTTCAACCCCTATTCTCATGAGATAATGGATCATGACCCATTACTGAATTTTAGTACACTACGATAGGTTCCAGGATGGAAATTGTTAAGTATGGTGAGGAACGTAACGTTACCCTTGTGAGGACCCCCCAATAGTACCCCTTTTCCCTGGGTGGTGACAACATGATACTAGGGCATATAAGTTGGCCACCAAGGTGAAACAAGGCAACAAACATAACTTCTTGAGCAAGTGATCCATTATCCAACTTCAACCAATGATCCTCATCCACATTTATGTTAAATTAATCACACCACTTCGCATGAAAGAAGGACTAACATACCTCATGGTGACGTTAGCTTAACATCTCACATACACTGATTTGATTGGATGTGATGAGCTTGGCTTAAGTGTAGTAGAAAAGGAAATCTGGGGGGATTTTTTGGGTTTCTATATGTGGACATGTTGATCACCATCATTTTTGGGATCATTTTCTCCATGATAGGCCATGAGACATGATCTCCTTTAGTTACCCCTAGGTGTGTGGGGGTAACAGGATTCAAGATTGACTTAAGGTTCTCTATTTTATCAATATAGATCAATGCTAATTTCCCCCTTCAGTTATTTTATTTTTTACTACATGATTAGTGGTTCATTCTTGAATAAAGTAGATCTGATTGGATTCTAGTTTCTTTAAACACTTGAAAGGATTCATAGATTGGTATTTGTTTTTCACTTGTGTGCAGGAAGTGGATCACAGGAGTTAAAGTTGGATCTCTAGAGCTATGTCAGCCATAAATGTAAGGACAACCATCAATTAATAAGGTACACCTCTCTTCCCTCTAGTGTAAAATGAAAAGAATCTTATTAGATCTAGGAAAATAGTATTATCTATCAGTTATTTGTCTCGGATCAAGGGAATATCTGAGGGGGAGCTTTCCTTTCCGTGGGAGGGTTTTTCTCTGTAACACTAGGACACTTGGTTTCCCACTACTCAGATGTAAAGTTGCATAAAGGGGAGTCATATACCCAAGTTTTCATTTATTTAGTGAAGTAATGACTTTGTGTTGGCTTGCAAACTTTATTTCTTTAATGAAGTGGAAGCTTGGCACTAGTTTCTAAAACTTCATTTTTTTTACACAAAAGATACTTGTCATTGATTTACAAATTTCCCTTCTACATGTTTAACCTTGTGTCTTGTCTTTTCAACGGACTTTAAGTTATGCATATCAACTTCATTTCTTATATTTTTCTTGAGACCAACAAGATATGTTTCAATTAAGTTGTATGAACATGCCCCTAGTACTCGAGTTGTGAGTATTTCCTTTTCATGGGTGTATTATTATATTGTTTCCTTCTATTATAGTTAATTAAGTTCCACACAGTTTTCCTTTTCTTCCATTTATTGAGACCTGTGAAACAAGTCCTTCTTAAATGTATCCCACCATATGAATATATTTCTCTTATGGGTTTTCCACCACATGAACAATTGTATGGTGGTCCTTCCATATTTTTTGATGTTATTTTAATTATTTATCATCATCTTGCATGTGGTGTAATTGACTGTATATGTTGACGATCTCACGCCCAATGGGAATGGTGTGACCTTTAAAGCATTAAAAGTGAGCATTCAAACAATATATGAGAAAATGAAACACAAACATATAGAACTTGGATCCTATATTATTCATGAAAGCATGTAAATGTGATAAATATAGTCCTCCCTTGCCCAAGGTGGGAGGCATGGGTAAGTCCTCTCAATTCACCAAGTTGTGATCATGCACCAATGCTACAAGAAGATATAAAGGAGGGATGAAGGATGAATGAATGAACAACCTAATACAAGATAAAAAGATGCATCTATACCCATACTCTTTAAAAGGGTCAAATGCCTCATGCTCATATAAATGGGACACATGGTGGGTGACAATTCACCATGCTCCACTAAAGGTGACACATGGTGGATGAAAAATCACCATGCTCCACTAAAGGTGATACATGGTGGATGAAAATTCACCATGATCCACTAAAGGGGACAAAGGGAATATTCCATTCTCTCACTTCTCTCTAATACTAACCCATGCATATACATATCCAAGGTATAATCCCAAGTTATACAATAATTTGCATCCTCCATTTGATGACCAAGTCCAATGTATGTGTGTCATCCAAGGAACCAAGAGCTATGTGTAGAACATCTCTTGAGTGGAACTTGGAAGGATGTCAAGGGATGAAAACCTAGTACCAACCATGCACTTTGATGTCGATCACCTTATGTTGGCACAGGGGCAGACCCAAGTTTCAACTCCAAGAGCACACCAACAAGCCCTAGCTAATGGACCTTTCGACAACACCTGCGAAGCAAATGCAGTCTCACCCGAAGTAGCTATGAGGGGGTTGCAGGATAGAGATGTCTACAACCATGGGAATATCAAGTGGATCTATTACAATAGCAATACATCATGCATCTATCATTCAACTAGCTAGATCTATCCTTCACAGCTATAGATTTGATCTAATAAAATAAGACATGTAACAATACAACAGTGATAGAGATCAAAGCATCAATCACACACACAACAAAAAATGTACGTGGTTCACCCTCTCTCTAGGGCTATGTCCACAGAACTGTTCTTATGATTCATTAAGGTAAAGCATACAATTCTTATCTATGCTCTCAGCTAGTAGATTATCTTTCTTCTCTCGCTTTCTCTCCTCTTCCTACACACACAGCTACAGGACTTGACCTTCGCACACAACAGAAGATCTTACAATACCAGAAGGCTTTCTCTCTCTCAACACTTCTCTCTCTCAATACAATGATCCCTCACTCAATACTATAGCTAGATCAACAACAATATTGTACTACAGAATTACCAGTGAAACCTAGGCCCTTTAGACCTCTATTTATACATTAAAACACCTCACCGATAGCCTTAGGCCAAAACCTAGGTGCCAAAACCCTAAAATACCAAAACCCTAGGTGTCTAAAACCCTAGGTCAACTTGACCCTCTTTTTCCAGGCTTCACCAGCCTGTCTTTCCTTCCTTCTTGTGCGGTGATCCAAAGCATCCAATGGTGGATTTTTTCGCTTGTTGAGTTGTCCACGATCCATATTCCTTACTGATCTATCATCCTTGATCTCCTCATCCAACGGCTTGCATTTCCTCGCTTCGTTCCATCTTTTCTTCTCTTTTGCTTGCTTCGACCCAGTGGCAGTCATTGTGTCTCCCGTGAAGTTTTCTTTTCACATTTTCTTCCTTGTACTTCACTTCCTTCCATAACCAAGGGCCAATAGGCCCCCAACACTCACCAGTGACCCATCACGAGGCACTTTGGATCTGATCCTTTTGTTTTTCTTCGACTTTGGAGTGCACAGGGTAGCCTTGGTTTATGCTTTATGCCTCTTCTCCCTCCTTGTGCAGACTGTCTTTTTCATGTCTAGTACCCAGTTTCAACTGCACCTGGTACTTAGACCCTTTTTCTCATGCTTTTACTGAGATCTGTGAGGTGACTGGTTGTCATAGTACAACTTTAGTCAACTCCCATTCACCAATCCTTCCTTCCATTCCACCTTCAATGTTTTTAGTTGCACAGCTCCTCCTTCTGTAACATAAGATATCTCATATGGTCCAAGCCAATGCATTCGGAACTTCCCTGGGTGTCTTATAAAATTACTGTCATACACCAGTACCAAATCACCTTGCTTGAGTGCCTTCTTCTTGATGTGCCTGTCATGATATGCCTTCTCTCGTTCCTTCTGAACCTGTTGGTGAAATCCTGCAATGAATCTGTCTTCTTCCAGTTCAACCAACTATGCGAGCCTTTCCTGAACAACACAAGTGTCATCCATACTTGTAAAAGCAACAATTCTTAATTTTGGTACCAAGTGTTCCATCAGGACAACAACTTCGAGACCATAAACCAACTTGAAAGGAGTCTGCATTGTTAATTTCTTGCAAGTGGTTCGATAGGCCCATAGTATTGCAAGTACTCTTAGGTCCCAGTCATCCCTATTCACAATGCAAATCTTCGTTAATGTTGTCTCCAAGATCTTATTGAATGATTCAATTGTTCCATTTATTTGTGGATGGTAAGGTGTACTCTTCTGATGGTGGATTGCAAATTCTTCAATCAGGGCTTCAATTGTCTTATTGATGAAGTGTGTACCTTGATCACTCATAAGGATCTTGGGGCATCCAAACCTAGTTATTATGTCATCAAATATAAAACACACAGTTGTAGTTGCACTACAGTCTTTAATTACTCTGGCTTCGACGCATCTGTTTAAGTATTTTGTCGCAGTAATGATATACCTTGCTCCTGTGCATTTTCCTGGTGGGTTTATAGGTCCCAGGAAGTCAATGGCCCACTTTTCAAATTCTTGTAGGGTCATCTGCGGTGCTAATGGCATTTCATCTCTTTTGGACGGTTTCCCAATTCTCTGGCACACATCGCAGGCTCTGGCATAATCTTTAACATCTCTATGTAAGGTGGGACACCAAAGTCCAGCTCTCAAGACCTTCTGCGCAGTTGCTCTCCCTGCATATTGTCCTCTTACGATGCCTTCATGAGCTTCTGCAAGGATCAATGGTCTCTCTGTCTCCATAACACATCTTCTTAGTATCTCATCAGGTCCTAGTTTGTATAGCTGACCAACTATAAGTGAAAAGTCTGCAACGGGCACCACTAGTTGTTTCTTCTAGGGAATTGTATACTCACTAGGTGCCATTCCTTTTGAGAGGAACTAGACTGTGTCTGCGAAGTGGTCATCAATATTTCTAATGGAGAGAAGTTGTGCATCCGACAGTGTATCCTCCAAACTGGTGGGTTCTTCACCATGTTCCAGCCTCGACAAGTGGTCAGGACCCTTTTTCATTATTCATGGCTTAACTATGATTTCAAAATCATATTCTTGAAACATTAGAAGCCATCTGCATATTGCCCCCCCCCCCCNCCAACACTGGCTTGTTGACTAGATATTTCAGTGTGGAGTGATCTGTAAACATTTTAAAGTGTCCTCTCAACAAGTAGTGGCGAAATTTTTACAACGCATACACCATGGCTAATCATTCCCTCTTAGTAGTGGTGTATTTGATCTCCATTGTAGATAGCTTCCTGCTAGCAAAATATAACGGATGGTCGATCTCCCCTGCTCTCGGTTGTGCCAGTACTGCTCCCAATGCAATAGAATATGCATCGACGTGCACATGAAACTCTTTGCTCCAATCTAGAAAAATCAGAAGGGGCGCAGTGACCATCTTCTGTTTCAGTGTGTCGAAGCTCTGATGGCATTCGTCTGTCCAGCCAAACTGACAATCCTTCTTCAACAACTTCTCCATCGGTGTTGTGATTTGGGCATAGCCTTTAATGAATTTCTTGTAATAGCGAGTATGTCCTAGCGCAGTGCCCAGTTGTTTGACTGAAGTAGGAGGTGGAAAATCAACTATAATTGCAATTTTAGATGGATCAACCAACAATCCTTGCTTGCATACAATATGTCATAATAACACTCAAATGGTGAGAAGAAGATGCACTTCTTCAGATTCAAGGCAATTTGACACTTCCTTCATTTATCCAACATTATCCTTAGACATTCAATATGATTTTTCAACAAACTAAACACAGTCCAGTCATCAAAATATGCTTCTAAAAATTTATGCAAAAATTCTTTGAACGCTTCAACCACCAGCCTAGAAAATATGGTTGGGGCATTCTTTAGTCCAAATGGAATTACTATATATTGGTAGGATCCCCATTATGTGGCAAACATGGTCTTGTGGCGGTCCTCCTTAGCAATTTGGACATGATGGTATCCTGAAAATCCATCTGTAAAAGAATATACCTCCTGGCCTCCCACGTTGTCTAATACTTCATCAGTGAATGGTGTAGGGAAAGGGTCATGCAAACAGACATCATTCAACTTTCTGAGGTCCACACATATCCTTATTTCTCCTGTCTTCTTGTCTTGCACGACCATAGGGATAATCCACTCCGACTCTTTGACAGGTTCAATAATCCCTGCTTTCAACATTCTGTCGAGCTCAATCTTCACTTTTTCCTTATATTTCGGGTTCAATCTATAGGGTCTTTGCTTGACTAGATTTGCACCTAGTTTCAAAGGGATCCTCATTTCTCCCATAGGACCTTTGATACCCTTCATATCAGTGAAATTGGTCGGAAACAAGTCATGATATTCGTGCAGTAATTCTGTAATTTTTTCATTGGTAGCAACACCCCAATAATCTCCAACATTGGCAAGCTTCAGTGTCTCCTCTGTCCCAATGTTGAATTTTTTAATCTTGATTGACTGACCAATAAATGGTAGCTCAACTCCTGGTCCTTCCACATTTCTTTGGCCTTCTATTTCAGTAATGTTTACCTTCTTGGGATCATTATCGTCATCGGCATTGATGTCGTAGAAACTTTGCAATTTCTGGAAAGGCGCAGTCGATTCGTCCTCTTCTTGTTCGATAGGGAGGCTAGATGCTTCCTTGAATACCTTCTTTCTCAAAATCTATAATGCTTGGTCTACTGAAGGATATTCACTTTCAAATGAAAAGGTGGTTACAAAGTTCTGAATCATACCTTCCCAATCTGTAGTGACGAGGCGTAGCTCCGCTTGAAGGTACCAGTTGATAGGGGTCGTGTCCAATGTGTTAATGAATCTGTACACCCATTGTTCTCAAGGAATTTCACTCCAGGTCTCTTCACAGCTTCACATGTGGTCCTTTGGGCAACTTCGACCGGTATATCTTACTTCACAACTTACTGCTTGTGTTGAGAACCGCGTTGTCATCAAGGTTCGGCATTGGGTCTAGTCTGTGATATTTCTTTTATGTGTCCCCCACCATATTGTTGGTGTGGCTTTCAGGGCCTCATCCATTTCCAACAATATATTTTGTATTGATACACTTTTTTCAAAATCTGATAGGAAGGCTTCTAAAGGGTTCAGACCATCAAATGTGGGTAAGTTACTCACTATTGTGTCGATCCAGCGAACTTCTCTAGTTAATCTAGCACATATTCTAGGAGATACTTCATGCATCTGGTGCTGCCAGTTCTCTAGTGTTTCTTCTGAATCTGAAGAGCACGTGTTGTCACTTCGCCGGCTTGGATTCCCATTGGTTGTAGGGTTGATGTAATCTTGTTGTCTGGCTGTTAGTTTGTAGATGTTTTCCAGTTCATATGCATGATCTTCTTCTCTGATGGGCTATGTGTATCGTGGACCTTCATCTGGATATAGGGGTGAAATAAACCTAAGGCCATCTCTTTCAAATGTCATACATCTTTTCTTCAAATCAACAACAGTGGAATTGTTGAAGGCCCAATCAATTCCTAGTAATGAAGGGTAAGGGCATCTATCATCAACAATTTCAATTACTTCAAAATATGAAAAGGTTCTAACTCCGTCGATGTCCACGGGGACATGCTCCAATTGTCCAAATGGGCTGACAACTTGTTGATTAGCCATCCTAAGTCTGATAGGGGAATAGATCAACCTCGGTTTTCCCATTAGTGCCCAAGTTTTCTTCTTCATGACATTGACCTCCAACCCTAAGTCGAGGACCACATAGTCTATATCATACTCTCCTATTTGAGCATTCAAATGTAATTATTTATTTGTCCTTCTCTTCTTACCAATTTGGTGTACTGCCCTATTCAGTAAGGGGTCTATCTTCCCTAGCTCATACTGCCTGATTAAGTTCTGTAGTTCTTGCACAACGTTCTCATCCTGAATTAACTCAATACAAGTGTATAAAAATTCAATGAGCTTACTAACCTCTTTTCCTCCTTTTTGCGAAGCTGACTGATCAAATGCTTGAGGAATCCCATATTCTCTGATTTATGATCGTGTTTTGGAGGAAGAACCTTGATCTGCTTTGAACTCTTGCCTTGCTTCCTCAAATAATTGTCTTTCTTTCTTCGCATCAAAATTTTGGGTCTTCTCTACAGCTTTCCTGATGCCTGAGTCTTCGATGATCTTTCCTTGGGTCATTCTATCCACTCCTGTGGTAGAGCCTCCTCGAGTAATAACAACGACTCTAGGGTCTTCTCCACGAGATTCATCATAGATCAATTTCACTTGTGGGTTCTGCTGGGGTCCTCATCTTTCTTGAAGCTTGGATAGCAACACAGGGAAGTCCTCAATGACATGCTCGAAGGAGTTGCAATAATTGCAAATGGTACAAGGGTTCTAACAATCCCTTGCTAGATGTCCTGGTTGTGCACAGTTATAATAGATTATTTGTCCTTGGCCTCGGCCCATTCCTCCTCCTCGTCCTCTTCTTCTGTATCCACCGCGAGGATTGAAGTTTCCTCTTCCTTGGGAGTTGTACCATGCATTGTTTCCTTATTGATGTACTTCGCCTTGGATCTTGTATATGTCTCTTGATCTTTCATGCATGAGATCATAAGCTTTGCAATCTCTATCGTCATTCCCTACTGATTTACAGAATGTGCAATATAATTTTGTGGGTGTCTGAACGTATTTCTGCATGTAATAGCACTCACCAGGGCGATTTCGATTTCTACATACTTCACACCAAGGTAAGGTGACTTGCTTCAAGGGGCTTGGGGCTCCAGAAGCCAAGTTTTCATTAAATAGAGGGCAATGTTCCTTTTCATGTCCTTCTGATCTGCATCTTACACATCAGATATATTCTCTTTTGTCCTTCCCCGTGTCCTTCTTCATGTCTTCGACCTATAGAGACAAACTAGTTAGATGACTCAAAATCTAACTCATACCTGAGTTGGATTCTCCCATAGGGGTCGATTCAAGCTTCATGGCGATCTCCAATGCTTTTGCCTATGAAGCAATCTTCTGCTGCATCAGGGGGACTATGATATGTGGTAAGAGAGCAGCGATGAACCATTCTTTGTTATGCTTGTCTGGGATCTTAATGTTCAATCATCCTGTGAGGGTCTTGAATCTCTGATCGAACTCCCAAACAGGTTCAACTACCTTTTGCTTGATCGCTTTCATATCTGTAATACATTGGGACTCTAAATTAGGTTTCTTACACTCTACAATCATCGTGCTCTTGATCTCATTCAATGGCTTAGGCTGCACAAGTCCTTGGACAAGCTTCATGTACCAGCTCAACGCGCGATCTCTCAGTGTAGTGCTAAACTGGTTTCTTTTAACAGCTTCGTCGGTAATATTTTTAATCTTCCACACGGCCTCACACAGGAACCAGTGTTGATCAGGATCTTCATATCCATCTCCTCTAAAGATAGGGAGCCTCATCTCATCTTCCATGGAGTTGCCTAGGTTTCCTGTCTGAGTGGATGTTGAGCTGCTAGTAATAGTGCTTTGTGGACTCTGGTAATGTGGAATGTTCTGATTACTTAGCGTTTCTAAAGAAACAGGAGGATTGATATTACTTACTTCAGCAGCTTGTGCAGTTCCTGAGGTTTCTAGCTCGTTTCGGTGAAGTTCTTCAGCTGCTTCTTCCTCTAGCCCAATGGGTTCTAAATGTTCTTCGTCTGTCATATATGCCTCTTATACACTATAGAAAACCTCTTCCCTGTAGTTTTTCTTAAAGAGGTTCTCAAGGTGAACCCCTCGAAATACACTTCCACTGCGCGTATGTCCCGCTTCTGTGTCGTTGTCGCTGTCCAAATTTTTGAACATTAGCCTTTTCAAATCTTCTCGATCTACTGTATCTTCAAGATGTTGTTCTCATACAAAAACATCTTGAGTCTCAACTTCAGGACTTGTAAAAATTTTCCTCTGGGTCCTCTAAATAAATACCTTTCAACTTGGTTGTATGACTCTACTCTATCAACAACAAACTCGGTGGTATACCCTCCAATGGTACTATCAAACCAATGATCTACTGCCCTGGATATAACGTTATCAACCCTTTTAACCTTCTGGATCAATGTCGATGTCCAAACTACAGGGGATCTAGGTCTTATCTCGAACTGGGTATCTGCTAACCTAGATAACCACTCATGTAGCTCTTGATGGATCCCTCCAAAGAATATCTCGTGAATGTCGGTAAAGATATATTTCTCCAACCAATCTTCTGTACTAATATTAGGGTTCTTGTTATGGGCTTCAACGAAGTCCCTTTCTTGATCTTATATCTACTTTTGAATCTTTGTCTTCGATGGGAACCACCTTGACATTCCCTCACAAAGATTCTTGTCTTGGCAATGGAACCATTTGTTGGCACAGGGGCAGACCCAGGGTTCAACTCCAAGAGCACACCAACAAGCCCTAGCTACTGGCCCTTTTGGCAACACCTGTGAATCAGATGCAGTCTCACCCAAAGAAACTATGAGGGGGTTGCAGGACAGAGATTTCTACAACCAGGGGAATATCAAGTGGATCTATTACAACAACAATACATCATGCATCTATCATTCAACTAGCTAGATCTATCCTTCACAGCTATAGATTTGATCTAATACAATAAGACAGGTAACAATACAACAGTGATAGAGATCAAAGCATCAATCACACACACAACAACAGATGTACGTGGTTCACCCTCTCTCTAGGGATATGTCCACAAAACTGTGCTTATGATTCATTAAGGTAAAACATACAGTTATTATATGCGCTCTCAGCTAGCAGATTCTCTTTCTTCTCTCTCTTTCTCTTCTCTTCCTGCGCACCCAGCTGTAGTACTTGACCTTCACACACAACAAAATATCTTACAATATCGGAAGGATTTCTCTCTCTCAACACTTCTCTCTCTCAATACAATGATCCCTCACTCAATACTATAGCTAGATCAACAACAATATTGCACCACATAATTACCAACGAAACCTAGGCCCTTTAGACCTTTATTTATACATTACAACACCTCACCAACAACCTTAGGCTGAAACCTAGGTGCCAAAACCCTAAAATACTAAAACCCTAGGTGTCTAAAACCCTAGGTCAACTTGACCCACTTTTTTTGGGCTTCGCCAGCCTATCTTTCCTTCCTTCTCGCGCGGTGCTCCAAAGCATCCAACGGTGGATTTTTCCTCTTGTTGAGTTGTCAATGATCCATATTCCTTACTAATTTGTCATCCTTGATCTCCTCATCCAATGGCTTGCATTTCCTCACTCCGTTCCATCTTTTATGCTCTTTTTCTTGCTTCGACCCAGTGACAGTCACTGTGTCTCCCGTGAAGTTCACTTTTCACCTTTTCTTCCTTGTTCTTCGCTTCCTTCCATAAACAAGGGCCAACACCTTCTTATTCATTACATAACCTTCCTATGTAGTATAGAACCTACATGTGCCCACAAAGCATGGAATATTGGCAAGTCATAGATATCCTATGTGAAAATTTGACCCCAACAACTCCCCCACCTCAATGGTTGACTCATTCTCAAGTTAACTCTTAGGGAAATGTAACATATGGAAGAAAGTAAAACAATTGATCTCAACTCTGATTAAATGCAAGAAGAGGAACATCACTACAACTATATTCATTTAAAGACTCTACTTAATCACACCATTGTATCCTAACCTCTTTTCCTCATTATTGGCCTCTCATGAGCTTTGTCCTTCTCACTCAAATATCTACCATGTACATATCCCCATATGAGTATGATCCACTAAAATTGAACCTACCACTATCCTCCATCCTAAAAAGAATCCAAATGTACATGTAGTCCTACTAAAAAGACCCAGTCACCATCTCAATTCATTACTATGTTGAAGTTGATACAACTAAAAATGTAAGTAGATAGGCTCTACTCATGATCTAGGATATCATAATAACATGGCATCATAGACAAACCACTAGAAGAATGTAATATAATCATGTCCTAAAAAATAACATCGTATCCAAGCTATCCAATAAAAAATGCTCAAATGAGTGATGTTGTCCAAAACAATGTCAAAATAAAAATATTGTCTTGAACACATAAAACAACCTTAATCATCATCAAAATCCATATTTACTATGTGAAGCATCAGGCCTCTTCTCATTGTTGTCCCCTTTTGATTTTTTTTGTGGAAACATTTGATTGGTTAAAGCCTTGAGGCTGAACTGCACTAATAACATGAGAATAGTCATCCTTAAGATGAAGGCGAGAGGAGACTGATTTGGCAGATTCCTTGGATGAGTCAGAGGGGGTAGCTATTATTTTTCCCTTGTCCTGCATAGGATCGAGGACATTTGTTTTTAATCTTTTACTGGCATGTGATAATTGCACAGATGAGACAACAAGATCGGCTTGGGAAACTTGATTTTTTGGTTGTCAAAGGGGTAATGGAAATGATGCAGTGGGCCAACCATGGTGGTGAACAACAGGTGGTGGACAATCTCTTTCCAACCATCGTTGGTGGGCGATTCTGGTTGCATTGATACATGAGGATGGACTGGAATGATGGAAAGGTTCTGATGTGCTTGGAAGGGTGGTCCTTGAGGTCAGGGTTGAAGGATTCCTTGGCCTACTAGGTTGAAGAACCTATCTTGGAAAATATGGTTCAATTCTCGGGGGTTAGCGTCAAAATGTATGGAAAACTGGGGTCTTCTATGACCCCTCTGCCAATTTCCCCTGCCTCTATTACCTCTACCATTACAACCTCTGCTGAAAAAGATCATCTTGTAGCAATAATCCAAAACATGTCATGAAAATTTCTTAATAATACATGCATTAAATCTACCTAAATAGAATTAAAAGTTGTCACTTATCATTTACCATAGAAGCACATGCAATCAATCCATAAAATCACCAATCAATTGATGTCTGAACATGGAGTGAACATGTCTATTGGGAATATGAGGGGATTGTAATGATCGTCAAGTGGTATAATGGTCAGGAAACACCACGAGTATTGTTCAAGCAATTTCATAAAACAATCATACTAACATTCAAACACCAATAAATGCCCAACTTCTTCCTTTAAAACCCCTTTCGTTATAATGAAATTCACAACAACGGAACATGGAAAATTTAAATGTATCTAGGAAAGTGAGGGGCTTGTAATAAGAGAAAAGTGATATAATGGTCAAGAATGAGATGGTTATTGTTATGTTGATGAATTAAAATTTATTATCTTCAAATCATCACTGCCATTATTCCAAAAAAACCTTTGTTCAACATTCAAACTCAAGACCCAGCTGTCCATATATATATATAAAACCTTAGAACTGTCACCCCACAATTTCTAGATTTCCTTTTCCTTTACACAGATATCTATTAATTGAGTGAAGGTGCAAGGAACTGTCTAACATCCAAAGTACAATAACTCCAACCAACAGGTAGGGCCGAGAAGAACCAATTCAATCCAAAAGTTATATAACAAGGAGAGCTTGAAAATATTCAAATGCCTCTTATGTTTAATTTAATTAAACATTATAAAATATTTATCATAAACCAATTTTTGTAAGAAACATGCAACCATACAAGTCATCTTCAACTATGCACATTTAACATCATAGCATTGAAATAAAACCACTACAACCATCTTCATTCACTACAAAATTTGTTTCCTTTTAATTGCAGGATTTTAATTTCATATGTTATGTAACGTCCCCAGCCATCCATGTCAGGCCACGCGATGCCAGAGAACTCTTTCTGTTCTCTCTACGGAACATATTGTAACATACCCAACATCCAACTGAGCTATGCCACATAATTTTTTCGAGCTGCATGCAATTAAAATATATACACACAGAACTCTTGCGGAAACATATATATAAGACGTAAACAACCAAATACATATGTAAATGCACGGATTCACACTGAAATAATAGTAAACATATACATGCACCATATACATGTAGCATATACAGGAAATACCCATAAAAATAAACACAGTTATAACCGCACATATGATAACCCATAAAAATTAAGCACGTAAATAACAATGCAACATGTAAATTTATCACAGAAATGGCACTTATCTTAGTAATAATTTCACCAACTGTGTCCAGAAATTCAATATCACTCTCAACAGTGAGTCACCCCTGAGCTAGGACTAAAATCCACCTGGGTAAAGGGATTCCTTGCCAGGATAAAGGCTCATAGACAACGGGAAAGACTTTGTCTCAGGTGCCAACTCAAACTAATAGCCTACAGTCCCTCATTCCCCACATGTCTATCCAACCCTAGGAAGTGTGCCCCTTCTCTGCTCAATAGTCCTTCGGTTGCTCCACTTCCTTTCCGGGCTTCAGCAACAGGTCAGACAGAAAGTCTCATAGCACTGTAGCTCCAGTTCAACACCTTCAAGAAATCAATTCCCAACAATTCTCTCACCCGGAGAGAAATTTCTCACGGGTCTGAAAACCCACCTCTTTAATATCCCATGGGTCTGACAACCCACTTCTTCAGTCTAGCTCCATAGCTAACTAGCTACATGAACAGAAAAATGGTTATGGATACAGGTTTAGGTACAGTCATGAAGATACGAAGGATAGCTCAATGGGTGTGTGCATGCTCATGGATCATTGACTGGATGAATGAATGATGGAAGGAATGATGGGAAGAATGATGGAAAAGATGGGAAAATGAGCTAAGTCCCAACAATATGTATGCATGTCCCCAACTTGACACTTGTCATGTTGGGAGCTACTTTGGCCCACTTGTCCCCAACTTTAGAACTTAGGATAAAATAATTATCCATACTTTATGAATTGAGAAATATTAATATAATATTCCTTTTTGTCTTAAGATCCCTAGTTTATCCCTTTTCCTTAACTTTTAGGCCCCTCCCTTTCCCTAACCAGTGGGTTTTAGTCCCCCATACTCTTTTATCGTGGTCGGTATGCGCACAACGATGCATTTTATATCAATTATGAGACATATACAAAAATAGGCACACTGGTCTTTAACATCTAGGATCTCTAGCCTAATCAAAACATAAGCATCCTAGCTTATAATAATTAGCTCACCAGCCAATAAAATGCAACATATACATAACAGGCTCCATGGCCTCAAAATCGTGCGCACTCAAGTTGTTGCACGTGGTATCCAAGAATGTGCTCACTTCATCATTTTACCGTGCAATACAAGTGTGCACTATTCCATGAAATGTGCATACAAAATGATATCAAAAATCTCACCAGCTTAAGTACATTTTCATTTACATTACAATTGGGTTCGGCCTAGGGATATTACAATCCCCTCCCCTTATTCATGCACTATCCTCAGTGCATCATGTACCCATATAAAACAAAATTTCAAAAGTCCTAAAAAATATGCAGGTATTCTGTCCGCATTGCATCCTCATGCTCCCAAGTAGCGTCCTCAGGACCGTACCAGGTCCATTAGACCTTTACAATCCCTATGGCTCGATTCCGAAGCTATTTGATTTTTCGGTCCAGAATGTGCACCGTATGCACTTGGAAAATGCCTTCTTGCTCCACTTGGACCGCATTCCAATCAATAACATGATTAGCATCAGGTATATATTTCTTGAGCAATGATACATGGAATACATTATGAACAGACATAGATGCAAGAAATGCAATCATATAAGCCACTGGACCAATCCTCTCTAGGATTTCAAATGGCCCACAATAGCGAGCTGCCAAATTTGAACAATTTCCCAATTTCAGGAAACTTCTGTTGGCCTTCACTTTCAAGAATACATGATCACCCACTTTAAATTCCCTGTGAGTTATTCCCTTATCAGCATAGATTTTCTTTCTGTCTTGGGCTGAGTTTAAATTTTTATTTATTTTAATCATTTGTTCCTCCATTTCCCTGAGCAAATCTGGCCCAACCACTACTATGTCTGTTGGGTTATCCCAGCTTACTGGTGTGTTTCACTTTCTTCCTTGAAGTGCCTCAAATGGGCTCATCTTTAGAGATGTTTAGTACCCATTGTTATAAGAAAACTCTACCAAGTGTAGGTAGTCTTCCCATTTTGATGGTTTATCCATCACATACATCCTCAACATATCTTCAATCACTTGATTCACCCTCTCTGTTTGTCCATCTAATTCTGGATGATAAGTTGTACTAAAATTCAAATTTGTTCCCAAATCCATTAAATAATCCTTCCAAAATTTTGAGGTAAATTTTGGATCTCTGTCGAACACAATTGTCTTGGGTATGCCAATATAATCCTAGCAAGTTATTTCATATAAACATCAACAATGTTAGTTTCCTTGAGTAGCTTAGCTGGAATAAAATGGGCAGCTTTAGTAAGCTTATTCACCACTACCATGATAGAAAAATGTTGTTTGTTTGTTAAGTCGGTTTGGTGATAAATCCATTGTTACAACTTCCCATTTCCACTTTCAGTGGGTAATGGTTATAACAAACTAGTTAGATATCTGTCTCGGCCTTTACCTTTGACATTCAAACTTGTCACGGTAATAAAATCAACCAACCTCTTTCTTCATGCGGCCAATAATATTGGCTCTTGGCAATTGTAATAGTTTTTTGATACGTTGGGTGTCCAACATAAGGTAAATTATGAATTTCTCTCAATATCATATTTTCAACTCCTGATAATTTGGCACATAAGTGCCTTTGTATATGGAAATTTCATCATTATCTAGCTTATATTCCTCTCCGATTTACGCTGCAAAATACTGTGTTGTAATTTTGCCACTAGTCCTTGTATTACTGGAATTGAATTTGTAGCCTCTAAAATTTTTGTTTCAAATCGATTGAATTTTGTGGTAATGGTTGTAGCATGCCTTAATTCATGTACTCATCTGCTTGTGAAGTGCATCATTACTTGTTCTCTTTCCTTTGATATGTTTTATATCAAGTCATATTCACCAAAACTCTAACCATCTGCTTTTGCCTAGCATTTAGAGAGTTGGTTGATCAAAATAAATATTTCGGACCATTATGGTCTGTTCTTAAACCTTTTCCCCATAGAGGTAGTGTCTCCATTTCCTCAAGGCATGCATATGGATGCCAACTCCAAATCATAGGTAGCATAGTGTCTTTCATGCTCCTTTAACTTCCTTGACTCATAACATATAACAAACCCATTTTGTTAGAGGACTCCACGAAGTCCCTCTTTACATGCATATGTGCATAAAATGAAGTCTTCATTTAGATTACGCAATCATAGTATTGGAGCACTTTTAAATAATTGTTTCAAGTGTTGAAACTCTTTTCACAATCCAATGTCCACTGAAACTTCACACCTTCTTTTGTAAGGAAGTGATTGGGTGTGCAATCTTTGAGAATCCTTCAATAAATCTTGTAGTAGCCGCAAGGCCCATGAATGATATTACCTCTATCACATTCTTTGGCAAAGACCATCCTCTAATGGATTCTATCTTCTCAGGATCACTTCTATCCCATCCTTTGAAATGATATGCCCCAAATCATGAATCTATTTCTGATAAAATAAGCACTTGCTCAATTTGGCATACAATTGATGCTCTCTTAATACTTGCAGCATATCCTCAAATGATGTTCATGCTCTTCTTTTGACTTGGAATATAAGAATGTCATCTGAAAATACAATGACAAAATTGTCTAAATATTCTAGAAAACACCATTCATTAAGCACATGAAACAAGCCGGTGCATTTTGACAACCCAAATGGCACCACTATGAACTCATAATGACCATACCTTGTCACGAGATGGTATTGCTGATATCTTCTTCTTTAATCCTTACACGATGGTATCTGATCTAATATCTGTATCTTTGAAATATCTTGGCATCCTTCAGAATTGATCAAAATGTGGTTTTCGATTAGCTAAAAACGTTGTTATGGACCTCAAAAATGGGTGCAAAAAAATGGCGTTCAAATGATATAAAAATGTCATAGAAAAATCATTGATTTTTGTTTTCACCCTCAGAAATGACTTCGCGTGCACAAATTTCAATATTTGCACCCGTATTTACCATGTGTAGCAACACCACAAGATAAATCGTGCTCCACGCACCTATAATGTTAGGGCAAATATCAATATGGCATAGAAAAATTATAGGAAAAAGTGCTAAATGCTTACCGAGAAAAGAGATAATTTCAAATAATGGCCTTGAGGGGGCAACCTCCTTTACCCCTTAAATGTTCCAAGTACAAGATGATTCCAAATTAAAAATGTCTCCTTGGTATATATAGGGAGACTACAGAATTATAATTACAACTAATGGAATAAAGCCGACATAAATAAAATAACTTTACTAATGTAATATGCCCCAATTAGGGTAATGAGCCAATATTAAGGATTAATACCCCTTGAGACAAGTGTTATGCGCAATGCTTGAGTAGCTGGTCTTCTATAAAGACTCATCTTCCCAAGTGGAATCTTTGGTACAGTAGTTTCATCCATTTAATGAGATACTCTGAAATGGATCTATTCTCATCTTGGGGAATTCTTGTGTGTCAGTGATGGCTTGAGACTCCACTATGATTTTTCCTTCCTCGTCAAGTTAAAGGAAATATAGTTTGGTAGGATCTTGTAAGCCTATAACCTTCTTTAAGCATGAAACATGGAAAACTGGGTGTACTCACATGAGAAGATCTTGAGGCAACTCCAATTTGTATGCCATAGTACCAATCTTTGCAACACCTTATATAAGGGACATAGTACTTTGGTGACAATTTATTTTCCTTCTTGGCTTACTTGAGGACATCTTTGTTTGTATGGATTTGTAGTCTTAAAAACACCCAATCCCCTACTTCAAAACTTCTTTCACTACGATGTTGATATGCTTGTTGTTTCATCTTGATTTATGTTCCGTAATTCAGGTTGTCCTTTAAATTTGGAGAACTTATTTGTTGATTCTCGATGTGATCTTCCTTTGCTTGAACCTTGGATTTTCTTTTAAGTGATGGAAGGAGGGTGTTATCAACAAAGTGCCATAAATAGTGTCATTTTGTTGCAGTATGAAAAGTGTTATACCACCGATACGCCAAGGGTAACCATTTTGAACCATTGTGTTTGTTTATCGAGAATCAAAGCAGCAGTGAGTTCAAACATTTCACCTATCAGGTTGTCCATCCAGTTGAGGATGATAGGATGAGATATGGGCCAATTGAGTGCCAAACAAGAGAATAATTCTACCCAAAAATGTCGATTGTGAAGATGGGATCTCTGTCATACAATAATCTTTGGTGCGCCATGTAGCTTTTGAGCTGTCTCCATGAATCTGATGGAAATTGTACTTAGATTTGAAGGATGAGAGTGCACAAAGTGTGCATACTTGATCAGTCTATCAACAATCACCATAGTGACACTCTTTCCTTCAGACTTGCGGTAACCACTGTGATGAAATCATGGAAACCTCCTCGGCGTTTTCTTGGGATGACTAATGGTTGTAAAAAGACTGGGGTCTTAATTGTTTCCACCTGTATTTTTGTTGGCAAACCAGAGCATTTCTACCACAAACCTTTGAACATCAATTTTAAGGCCATCCCAAAAAAAATCCTTCTTGACTCTATGTTGGGTTTTCAAAAATCCCAAATTGCCCTCCTACTGGAGGGTTGTGCAATTCCAATAGTACCTTTTGTTTGAGGTTGGAGTTCTTTATAAATATAAAGCGATCTTTGTACCATAGTGAAACATTTTTCAATGTAAATGTATCGATTACTTGCGGGAATCTCTTGCAACCTTTGAATGAGAGTCCACACTTTTTCGTCATTCTTCCATTCATCACTTGCTTCTATTATCAATCGGGTTGGATGATCGAGATATACCAGAGAAAGGCTCCAACATCTTCATCCTTTCTTGAGGTGCATATGCCACAACATTTTAGCCTGTAGCACATAGGCAGTTTCAAAATCATAGCAATATCTTGGTTACCCATTTTGTTGTTCTTAAAGAAGATAGTCTTTGTTCCAAGAAATATTTAAGACTATCATGATCTTGTTTTGACCTTGAAGTTCCTACCTATTAGGTAAGGATGCCATTTCTTCAATGCATGTAGTATTGCCATCATTTCATTCTCTAAATGGGTTTGTGTAAGTCCTTTCCCTTAAGGTAATTAGGCTTTCCAAAAGCCGGGGAATATCTTGCATTAGGACAACACCAATTCCATTTCGAGGCATCACATTACACAATAAAAAAGGTTTTATGAAATGCAGGTGGTCAAGGCAGGAGCTTTTCACATCACCTCTTTAGTTGTTCAAATCTTTAGTTGCCTCACGGAGTCCATGAAATGCATCCTTCTTAGTTAGTTCCATTAAAGGTGTTGTTATTCTTCCATAGTGTCCCAGACAAACTTGCGGTAGTAACACAGTAAACCCAAAAATCCTCTAATATTCTTCAATGTTTAGGAATCATCAGTCCATCATGGCCTTAATCTTGTTAGGTCTGTGACACCTTCGAGATACAATATGGCCCAAATCCTCTACCTCCCTTCACTCCAAAGAAACATTTGGATGGTTTGGCATATAGTTGTTTCTCCTTTAGTAGTTAGAGCACCTTGTCCATATGTCACACATGATCCTCCCAACACTTTCTATAGATTAGTATATCATCAAAAAATACTAACACAAATTTTGAAGGAAGGGCTTGAAAATGGAATTCATCAGCCATGGAATGTGGAAGGTGCATTTGTAAGGCCAAAGGCATGACCAAAAAATTCTGTGGCCTTCATGAGTTGAGAATGTTGTTTTTTGGGATATCTTTAATATTTCTTCGATACGATCGATGGTACCCTGAGCGAAGATCCAATTTTTGTGAAATAGATTGCTCCATGTAGTTCATCTAACAATTCATCAATGGCGGGAATGAAACTTATATTTAATAGTGATCTTGTTGAGCTCTCTATAATCACGACACATACGACATGAGCTATATTTCTTGAATACCATTACCACTAGTCTGCGAGTAAGAACTTTGTCTAGGTCTAATAATGCCGACCTCTAACATTTCTTCAATCATAAGCAATTTCACTCTTTTGGAAACAGGCCATATGTATATTTGATGTTAGAACACTCGAAATTAGGTGAATTTCTTGATCCTTGATTTCAGTGGGTGGAAGACCTTTGGGAATATCTTCAAATACTTTGGAATGCTTATCAATGATCCTTGGAGATCTTGAGGAATATATGGCTTAGATGTTTGAACATCTAGTGGGCATAGTTGTTCAATAATGCCTTGATGCCCTTTTCAATAATTTTTTTCATGCCATTAGAAGTTATCACCTTCATAGGGTTTCAATAACATGATACCTCTTATCAATTTCTTTTCCTTCAATGAAAATTTCATGAAAAGTTCTTGAAAATTAAAAGCCACTATTCTAATGATTGTAACCATTGGATTCCTAGTACAACATCGCACCACCATGGGTATATCAATCATTGGACTATTCATTACATATTCCCCATAAGTAAGATTGATCTTATTGCATTTTCTGAGCAATTGATAGTTCCTCCATCAATCATTACTTGAAATACATTTGGATATACAAAACAATTGAGAGCTTTGTGGCTAATTTATAGTGAATGAAATTGTAATGTCTTGCCAAAATCAATTAGGACTATTACCTTTTTCTTTTGATGTATCTTGATCTTGAGGGTTTTGAGGAGTGCTAATTCGGTAATGCATTGCACGATATCGTGGAGTCAACTCTTCAGATGAAATTGCTTCCCTAAGTTTTCATCTTGAGATGGTTCTTGTTCTTGTTCTTCTTCCTCTTCACAATCTATGTAGAATAATTTCTTCTCCTGGCATATGTCCCTTCTTGTACTTCTTGTCACAATTAAAAAGAATAAACCTTTTGCTTTTCTTTCCTCCAATTGTTGAGGTGTCAACCTTGTAGGTTGAGGTGTTTAGAAGAAGGGCGTTGTTCTCTCTATAGATGTTAGGATTGAGTCCTTCTATTATAGCCATATTTTACTTTCAGCATTTTCTTGCCACCTTAAATGCATTCTCCAATGATTTGGGTTCCCAAGGCCCGAACCTCATGTTGAATGTTATCCTTTAAGGATCCTATAGATACCACATCAATCAAGTGCTCATCACGGAATATCGGTTACCCTTTATAATTCAAACTTTGGAGAGTTCTCAGTAACCGATGGCTGAACCCTTTAAACTTGAGATTTATCAATTGGCTAAATAAGGTGTTGTTCCTTGTATCCTCATAGTGTGTTATCATTTCTTCCATGGAAATTGTCCAAGTGATGAGTGATTTTAGAGAACAAAGCCATCGATACCGCCTAAATTGATTAGGTTCTAAATATAAGAAAGAAATGTGTACCTTTATTGTATGTGGCACATTATGTAGATCAAAGAATTACTCCATCGGAAGTATCCATGTAATTGGGTCATTTCCATCAAGCCACTCATATCAATCTTCCAGGAAAGTGGTTTGTCTTCAACCTAAAGTTGGAGTTTCCTCCATTCTTGATTCACCTTCCTTATGTCCTCATCATGAATTTCATGGGATGCATTTTCACTTTCAGGTGTCTTCTCTGATGCAAATATTTTCAATACTTCCATGATCTCCTCTTGCCAAACCATCCATCTTTGCCTCAACTTAGCTTCCATCTCTTGTAGTTTCATGTGATCTCCTCTTTTAAACCATCCATCTTTGCCTCCAACTTAGCTTCCATCTCTTGTAGTTCATATTTTGTTACTATCTTCTTTTGTAAATCATTTATGTCCCTACGCATTTCTTCACCTTCATCAAGAGTCCAAGTAGGATTGCCTGGATACTTATTTGGTGTAGAAGTTCCCTTTTTGGGTGGCATGTTGGCCAAGTATCACTTTTGAAGCTTGATTTTGAGGTGGTTCTGCTAGACAATATTACTTTTGTTGTATCTCCCAAGTTTCTTCCCTTCTGGGTATGAAACTTTCTTTTATGTAGTTCTCTGATATTTATTATCTACAATTCCACAGGTCGGATCAAAATT
Source organism: Picea sitchensis (assembly GCA_010110895.2). Taxonomy (NCBI): domain Eukaryota; kingdom Viridiplantae; phylum Streptophyta; class Pinopsida; order Pinales; family Pinaceae; genus Picea; species Picea sitchensis. The sequence goes on along the minus strand of SNQJ01S0091793.1, from coordinate 34,294 downwards.
GGATGTGCAAAGTGGAATTTACGATAACTTCCCCACAACTTGCTGATTTTTGGCCTTTCCAGGAGATCTCACTTGTATAGTGTTCCCCGCACAAAATAATTGATATAAAATTCTGAAACTCATACCAGAAATACTACAGACTGTCCACTATCCAATGAAACTAATCCCACTCAATTTTTATACTCTAGGAATAAGTTATGATTTTTTTACCTAGAACACCTTCTTGACTCTAGTCAATAGGACTAGTCAAATACCCTGTCTTCCACAGGGTGTATCTACAAATTTAAGATGACCTAGAATCTAAAATTTTTACCATAGATACATTACTAATTTATGTGAATATCCTCCATATTTTAGGGTCTGAAACATTACAGAAAATTTTTTATAGCGAAAATTCCGCAATGGCTCAGTTCAGGATTATTCCAGAACCCTATCTTGTACAAGTTGTATCTCTGAAAGTATAAGGGATCAGGAGCTGAAATTTTAACCCAACATACCTTGATCTGTCTACTAAATAACCTCCAATCCGTTCCTTCTGAAACATTGTAGAAAAAAAGTTATAGCAAAAATTCCAAGGTTTCTGAGATGTAGCAGCGAAACCCCAAGACCTTGAGCTCTGATACCATATGTTAAGAACCAAATATCAATATAGCATAGAAAAACCTCATAAAAAGTACTCAATGCCTTGAAAAAGAGATAATTTCAGATAATAAGCCTCTTCGAGGGGGCAACCTCCTTTTACCCCACTTAAATGTTCAAGTACAAGATGGATTCCAAATGAAAATGTCTCCTTGGTATATATAGGAGACTAGGAGGTATAATTACAACTAATGGAATAAAGCCAACATAAATAAAATAAGATTACTAATGTAATATTCCCCAATTAAGAGGTAATGAGCCAATATTAAGGCTTAACATATAACCATTGTGCATCACTTCTTTGTCGCACCAATAACTTACACGCAGTACTTTTGTGTTGCGCGCCAATATCCACCGCGCGTAGTTTTTGTACCATGTGTTGATATTTTGTGTGCATTTCACTCGACACGCTGCACCATGCCAAATTTTAGTATGCCCCACCACGGACCATTAACTAAATTTTTGTGCGACAATATATACCCACATTGCACGCGCACCAACCAAACTCCTCTGTGCTCTGCCAATACTGCGCACGCCACGCGCGCCATTATTATTTTTCCGCACGACGCCAAAATTTAGTGCGCACACCCATACACCAACATTTTTCCGCGCGGCACCCAAAATTTAGTGCGCACACCTACACACCACATTTTCCACACGGCGCCCAAAATTTAGTGCGCACACCCGCACGCCAACATTTTTTCGCACGGTGTCAAATTTTTATCACGCGCACCCGCACGCTAACATTTTTCCGCACAATGCCAAATTCTTACATATCTCAAGATTTTACTGCACATAATGCATTTTTAGTGCGCCCACCTGTGCACATTCATTTTATGCGCATCAATTCCTCGTGAATTCTGCTGCAGAAATTGGGGCTTTTGCTTAACTTTTCCCCAATTTCTACCATAGACATTCTGCAACTATGAAATTTATTAAATTTCACCCTGATAACACCAATTCAACCTCTGTAACAAAAAATCATTGTGGGTTGACATTTCTGGAATGAGTTTTTCCCAAACTCAATTCACGAATTGAGAATTTTAATTATAAAACTCACTCCAACTATCATGGCTTCACTGTGACTTCAAATTCGACTAATTCCAGGTCTGAATTTGCTAGAACATATATTAAATCAAGAATATCTCCCCACATGGCCAAATTTCTCAATTTTCCCCAAATTTAATAACATAAATTGGGGCTTTTCCCAATTTCGTGGCGTTGCTTCTAAATTTTACCATGGACATTCTAGAAACTAAAATTTAGCCAGTTCGAAATAAATCCTCCGTGTAATTTCGCTTCAAATCAACTTGCTCGGCCCATCCAGGCTTAGTGTTGAAAACTGCAGCTATGATACCATGTTTTAACATCCCCGACCATCCATGCCGGGCCATGCTACGCTAGAGAACGCTTTATGTTCTCTCTGCGGAATATACTGTAACATACCCAGCATCCAACTGAGTTATGGCACATAAAATTTTCAAATTGCATGCAATTAAAATATATACACACAGAACTCTTGCAAAAACATATATATAAAACGTAAACATCCAAAAACATTTGTAAATGCATGGATTCACACTAAAATAAGAGTAAACATATACATGCAGCATATACAGGAAATACCCATAAAAATAAACACAGTTATAACCGCACATATGATAACCCATAAAAATTAAGCACGTAAATAACAATGCAACATGTAAATTTATCACACAATTGGCACTTATCTTGGTAAGAATTTCACCAACTGCGTGCAGACCTTCCATGAACCTCCCAGCCTTAGACCACACTGTTCATCACTCTCAATAATGAGTCACCCCCGAGCTAGAACTAAACTCCACACGGGTAAAGGGATTCCTATCCAGGCTAAAGGCTCATAGACAACAGGAAAGACTATGTCTCAGGTGCCAACTCAAACTAACAGCCTATATTCCCTCATTCCCCACATGCCTTTCCCACCCTAGGAAGTGTTCCCCTTCTCTTATCAACAATCCTTCGGTTGCCCCACTTCCTTTCCGGGCTTCAGCAACAGGTCGGATAGGAAGTCTCAGAGCACTGTAGCTACAGTTCAACACCTTCAAGAAATCAATTCTCAATAATTCTTGCACCCAAAGAGAAATTTCTCACGGTCCTGACAACCTGCCTCTTCAATATCCCACGGGCCTAACAACCCGCTTCTTTAGTTCATCTCCCAAGCTAACCAGCTACACAAACAGAAAAATGGCTATGGATACAGGTTTAGGTACAGTCATGAAGATACAAAGGATAGCTCAATGGGCATGTGGATGCTCATGGATGATTGACTGGATGACTGAATGATGGGAAGAATGGTGGAAACGATGGGAAAATGAACTAAGTCCCAAAAATATGTATGCATGTCCCCAAATTGACAATTGTCATGTTGGGCGCTACTTTGGTCCACTTGTCCCCAACTTTAGAACTTAGGATAAAATAATTATCCATACTTTATGATTTAAGAAATATTAATATAATATTCCTTTTTGGCTTAAGCTCCCTATCTTAGCCCTTTTCCTTAACTTTTAGGCCCCTCCTTTCCCTAACCAATGAAGTTTAGTCCCCCATACTCTTTTATCGTGGTCGGTATGCACGCAACGATGTATTTTATATTAATTATGAGACATATACAAAAATAGGCGCACTAGCCTTTAACATCTAGGCTCTCTGACCTAATCAAAACATAATCATCCTAGCTTATAATAACTGGATCACCAGCCTATAAAACACAACATATACACAAAAGGCTCCCTGGCCTCAACATCGTGCACACTCAAGTTGTTGCATGCGGTATCCATGAATGTGCTCACTTCATCATTTTACTGCGCAGTGCAAGCATGCACTATGCCATGAAATGTGGATACAAAATGATATCAAACAACTCACCAGCTTAAGTACATTTTCATTTACATTACAATTGGGTTCAGCCTAGGGATATTACATGTTACTTAACAACAGAATGATCTCGGTAACAAAAATCCGACCAACTAAGGGCACGATGGAATGCAATCTATGCCAACCACATTTTGACATAAGGTTAATTTCCACCCTGCATACTTATCATGTGATAGATTGGGTTTGAAGGTCTAGTGGATTTATTCACTAGTGATCCACCAATAAAAATCGATCAAAAACACTCATAGGTAACACACAACCAACGATGCAAGTAACAGGTTTACTCAATGTTCAATTGGAGCCAAACTCAAATCAAATCTCGGACATGTGTTTACAACCACCAAGCCAAAGAGGGTCGGGTCCGACCGGAGGGAGAGATTATTAGTTAATGGATTTTATACAACCAAAACTCTAACACCATCATTACAAACTATGACACAGTCGAATCCAAAGTGCCACCAAAACAATTTCCCTCGTATACATTTAATACTGTGGGAGGAATTTCGACAGTGCCACCATCCAAAAACCAATCATATAAGAAGAACCAATCTTCACATTCACCCAAACAATTGTCACATAACTTCAGGCTAGGTCATGGTCAACACCTAGGGGGAAACCAAAACCTTGTTTCTACATTTCATTCATAACAATAGTTCCCTCAGACCACACAGGATCGCAAACAACACCCACAGTCCGAACATAACAATTTAGATGGGGAAATATATTAAAAAAAAGGCCGAAAATGTAGCGTATGACTGTGTGGCATGTTAATATTATGGTAGCTGCGGGAGGTATTTACCTCCACATGTGAACCTGACGAGAATAGAAGAATCTGGGAAGCAAGAGAAACCCTAATGAGTTGGCTAATAACCCTAGAAGCCTTGTCGGCTCAAGAAGATAATATATATTAGGTTATTATCCTCCATGAGAAGAAGTCGGCTAGAAATAATAATAATATATTGAATAGATACATACCCAGAAGGATAAGTTGGCCCCAACAAAACTAGTAGGACTACTATAAATATTGGGCACCAGTTTTCATTTGCAGTATCTTAGAATTGCAGTTTTCTCAGTTGGTGCGCACTGCAGTTGCAATCTTGTGCACAGGTTTGGAGGAGAGTTGCAGGTGCAGCTGCAGCAGCAGCAAGTTCTCAGTATTGGATTGAATATCTCTTGGCTAGGGTTTGGAACATCTGATCAGTCTTTGTTGATGGGCTATCCTTGGGGAAAGGTGCACTACCCTTTGTTTGGCTATCTAGCCTAGGGTTTGCTTCTGGAGGAATTCTCAGTCAAGGTTAAGGTGATCGAAGGGAGGCTTCGGCCTATGGTTGGGTGACGAAGGTATCGTCAATGGTAAAACGAGCACACCATATTCTATATTCTAACAGGTTATGGGCCCACACCCCTTCAGTCATCCTAAAATGTTGGAAGGAAACATAACCACTAGACATTGAGCTCTTTGAGGAACTTTCGCTAGGGTTACTAACAGGAGCAGTTTCCAAAAGCACTGCAGCTAGGGTTACTAGTAGAAGCAGTTGCAGAAACCCTAAACCTCTTGTCGAGGAACCTTAAGTGATGATATTGACCTAATATCTGGATAGATCAGTGTGCCCTAGCCCAGCACATCTCCTGGTACTCTCATAAGGCCAAGACATGAAGTTTTGATTTCTGGTCAAATCTAAGGTTTGACCAAGTCAAGCAAGCCATGACGAACTCTATGACGTCTGAGAACAAGCTATATGGAGCCTCTAACTTCAGAGCATGGAAGAAAAGGATTGACCTCATCCTTGCTAAGAATAAAGTGTTGGATATTGTGAAAGGAAAGATCGTGAAGCCAAAGTTTAAAGAAGGAGAAGAGAAGGAACCACA
>SNQJ01S0091793.1:0-28863 GCA_010110895.2 Picea sitchensis | reverse complement strand
CAGCTGATCATCCGCTTAGGTGAAAAGACAAACGCTGATTGTTAGTCAAGAGTTAGATATATTTTTATAATCTGCGCATAATTTACAATTCTTTCACATGCATACACAGTCGGGTTCTCGTTTCCAAGTTTTCAATCCTGGACAAGAGAGTTACGTTAGGGGTTTCTCTTCGTAGGAGTACTTTGAACGGAGCTTATGCGCAACTCGTTCATGAGACCAATCAGGCCGAGTGTTGTAACCATGCTCTGATACCACTTTGTCACATACCCACTACCTAAATCGGATTTTTCTGTTCTTCTGCCGAATCAGAAGCCCTAAACATCCATGGAGGACCAGCGTAAGCTGGTCCTTTCTCTCTCCCCGCTCCCATGTGGTCATGGGTCACGATCACAGTCCGAATAAATGCAGTACCTCTTTCATATTTCGCGCCTCGGTGCTACAGTGATTTCAAGTTGTTTGACTTGGCAACTGTTGAATCCCGACAGGGCTAGCAATCAGCCAATGGGGGTGAATCCCTACAGGGTTAGCAAATGGCTAATAGGAACAAATCCCAACAGGGCCAGAGAACAGCCAATCAGAAATGGCCCCGTTGCGCGGTTAAGTGGAACACAGGTGGCAGAGAGGGAAATGCAACACGGTGGTCGACATGACAGGAGGGGCCCCACTTCACACGCCACACTATTCCGGACCCCCCCCCCATTAAAGGCATAATGGCAAGGGGGATCCAAAATGCATCCTCAACCGTAGATCTGGGCGAGTGGACTCTGGCCATCCAGATCTGTTCACTGCTTACCCTAATGCGCGCTCGTGCCCCAGCGTAAAACTGGCATCTCTTCCTCACATCGGACGGTCATTATGGACCCTGAGATTTCCCAAAGGAATCTTGTCCATCCATCGGGACTTAGCCACGTGCTATTGTATCGACATTATGGATCGGGATTTGTCAAGGCAAGAACCCGAGCTTTTGTCAGCGAAACTCCCGAATCCCCGATCCCCGAAATGGGTAATCTCTCAACAAGTCACCTCCTTAAATCGGACGGTCCACAACTACTCTGGGGTTTCCACCCAGGAAAATCCTGATCCCTTGTCGCCAGGACTCCCGATCTTGCGATTTCCAATTCCCTGGAATGGGATATCTCACGACACGTGGCCTTCGTCAATCAGACAGTTCATATCCATCCCGGGGTTTTCACCATGGAAAATCCCAAACTCTTGTCAACAGGAATCCCGATTCCACGATTCCCGATTTCCCAAAATGGGAGATATCATGACACGTGGCCTCCATCAATCGGACGGCTTAGATCCATCCTGGGGTTTTCACCATGGAAAATCCTGAACTCTTGTCAACAAGAATCCCGATTCCACGATTCTCGATTTCCCGAAATGGGAGATCTCACGACGCGTGGCCTCCATCAATCGGATGGCTCAGATATATCCCGGGGTTTTTGCCCCTAATACACTAGAGTCTTAACCTTCGGGTAACTCCTGACAGATCCAACGGCTGTCGATTTTTTTAGCCGTGATCTGACAGCTCATAATGGTTCCTACCCATGCATTCTTCCATGATTCCCTGGGCATGGAAAATATCCACGGTCTAGATACTCTCATGAACCTTGGGGATCTACAGTCCTAAACTCTTCTCTACCCACGAAGACACCGGAAAACCAAGTGGTAAGGCATTTAATGCCCTACTTTCTCCTACTAATCTAATGGTCGTGGGTGACCGCAGATTCCCCGATGAAATCCCGTCTGTCGATTAATACCTATAAGGTTAAAGTACTTAACTTTCCAGCTCCTTCCTCCGATCTGACGGTCATGAGAGACCACAGATCTCCCGACGGGATCTCATCCGTCGATTCGTTACTTCATCCTTATGTTGTCATCTCGGTTTTCAATAGGATCATTCCTCCTTATGCAGGGTTACTAAGGCCTTACGCCTTCACAACCGCCTTCCCGGTTCTTGATGGGATCTTCAAGGAAGGTAATTCTATGGGGAGAGTTACTCAAGGTACTACCTGAGGTATATAAGGATGTCAACCTCCCGAGAGCTAGGCATGAAGTCTGAATTGGAACAGTACACACACAAATAACGAATTCATGAGGACATAAACCATACGTAGTCTTTCCATATAAATATACAACTACTAGTACTGATCAAAACACCATATAGTCATTCTTATAATGAAATCATTCACAGTTTCACAGCTTATGAGAATAATTATTAGAATAAGCATATATATATATTTCAAGATGCCAGAGGCAAAACACTTATCAGAGATAACACCAGGGGTCAAGCAACTATTGAGAGGGGTGCTCGTTTCCACCCAACCGTAGGCTTAGCGAATCCCCGCGGATTTACCACTAGCCAACCCCGAGCTGAGACCACGATGTTGTGAGACTGCGTCTCTGTTTTCCAGTGACCAGGAGTGAAGGTTGCAATCCTTCCTCTCTTCTATCACTCACTCTGCATATTGCCAGAGTTCTCCCCTCGTGTCTGCTCTTGCCCAATCGCTTCTACCCCACGCCTTATCCTCTTGCGAGGTTGCATGTGGTGCGATTACCCTCGCACTGGCCAGTCATGATGGCTCTACGGATGGGCGGTTCACCTCCCCATCCCTCATTAATTCCTGAGGAGCCATCAGCCTACTAGTCTGCGAGGCATTTAATTTGGGGCCAGCGAGACGCTTTTGGTTCTCTGGACCAATGGATTCCAAATACGGTATTAATTCTCGGTGGAAGTTAATGCCACCTTTTCAGGTGCCTTCCATCGCCATCATGGTCTCTTTTCTGCACATCCCCTCTCAGCAGTCCTACAATAAAATTCATAAGGTTATTCACATTTATGAGTTTTCCATAGTTCTTGGCCAGTCCAGTTATTTTTACTAACTGGGGGAAACAGGGTGTTACACCAGGAGGGCCATTACACAACCCTTTAATTTAATAAACTCAATTTGTACATAACCAACCAATTACCAATTTTCCTTGGAGAACATTTAGAAACGCAAAGATATTCTGCAAGGTAATCCTGAGTGTTGAGATAAAAAGAGACATTCTTCATCATAATTCACATGTAGGGGTTTGAAGTTGTGCTTTTGGGTGTCAACATCCACCACATCAGCCTACTTTCAGAAGACATTGGGTCTTCTCCATGAGGTACAAGTGAGGTATTATGTTGAGTGTCATTTCAATATTTGAGGCATTTGAGTTTGTTTCATTTTAAACTACTTTTGATTATGTAATGTTTGCTTGGGAATTATGATATTTTCCTTGTTTCACCTTGGTGGATGACATTGCACCCTAGAAAGTGGTCACCCTTAGGGATAGGTTTTCTACTGGGAGTTCCTCTAGATGATTCATCATTCCATTCCTGACCATAATTGTCACTTTCCACACTTTATCCCCTCATCTCCTTACCTTTTGGGATTTTCTAGTATACTGACCCAAGAAGGGATTGTCCCTCATTTCATGGGAAGAAGGGGTTGAAAGCCCAAAGGCTTGTAGCTGGAAAAAGATAAAATACAATCATGAACCTTCTAGATGCTCGCCTAGGGATCCCAAGGACAATGAAATGTATCGCTTAAGAAACTGATGGGACCCACAAAAAATAATTAATACAAGTGCCAACCAAGGTGGAGCATGTGTGGGAAATGTTTTTCATGCTTAGGTAGAAGCCCTGTATAATTTATTTAACTTGGGGAAGAATGATGTAACTAGTGTAGAGTCAAGGTGGGAATTTTTTTTCATTCTTAGGTAGAATCCCCACCTTGGCTTCAACCTGGAAACATCTTAAAAGAACAAAAGACAACAAATGGGCTTGGAAAAAGGTTTCACTGAAAATGAAGGTGCAACACACCCTCTATAAAGGCACCCATAAATGAGACACTACGATCCCTTGTATGTCATGAACCCCATGCCCAAAATTCTTGCCCCATCCATGTCACTTTGTCCACATGGCTTAGAGGGGGGTCCACCTGGGAAACACTTCTTGAATTAGGGGATGATTCACCCAATAGGTCACTTTGTCAACCCTCCCATACCTAAACTTGGAAAATTGCATAGGGTCTTTGAGCACTTGTTTAATTTGATGAGGTGGTTTTTGATGTACATGCTTAGATGGATATTTTATTGACTTGATTTACTTATCATGATGCATTTGACTTGAGATCCTTGGAGGGTGTATTCATAGTCTTTGCAAGACCTAGTTGGTGGACAGTTTTTCAAGAACAAGCCTAGCTTGGACTTCCTTGGGGCTTGAATCCCACATGATGGATACCATGGCCCACACACCAGATGATGATAGTAGCCTTTGAAGGCCTAAGAGACACCTTGGAGGATGTTTCCTAGCCCTTTTCCATTGCAACATTTTTCTCTTGGGGCCAAAACGTCATACTTGAGGAGCTTGACGTCAACCTAGGGCTAGGGCTTGGGTGGTGGAGTTGTTGATGATGGACACTTGGCATGTTTTGATGGGAGGAGGCATTACTAGAAGGATGAAACCCTGGCACTTAAGGATAAGGCCTTTGGAGGACTAAGATGTCATCTTCAAGCCCAACATCCTCTTCTTGATGCCAAATTGTTACCCTAGAAGGGTGACATCATGTTTATTTTAGGGTTTCTTATGTGCAAAAACAAATTCAAAATTGTAAAGGGGAAAAGTAAGGGTTGTTGACCCCTTACTTTGTGGTTTACCCTAAAATTAAGTGGACAAACACTTTTAGGAGGATTTCTATAAATAAGGATCACTTCTATTTCATTTTGATATAGCTCTCCCATTGTGAGAAGACTATCGTGGATGAATTTTTGGCCCTACATGGGAAATCTGGTATCTCTCTCTTGTGAAAATATTTTTTGGTCATCTCTCTTGGTGAATTGTTGAGCAAAGGTGGTGCACACCTCTCAGAGACTTCTTCTCTTGCTTATGAATGGGAATTTCTTGGTGAACTAGGGTTTGATCGTGCATCTCTCTTGAAATTGGTAAGGAAAACCTGCAATTGTTAGTTCTTCTTGTTGGTTTCATGATTATTGTTGGTTGAAACCCTAGGAGGATTATAAGTGCATACACCCTCCATCAAGTTTCATATCATTTTCTAGTTTATAAGTCATTTATTGTAAGGTTGCTAGGAGGAGTACAAGGGTGTACACCCTCCTAGATTTACCTTAGTTTGATTTGCATGCCCTAGGGAGTAAAAGGATTTACATCCCTAGGTATTTTGTTGATCTAACTCATCCTTTCAAGACTCCATTCACCCAAATTTTAAAGGCACTAATTTGAAGTTTGCATTGGAGAAATATTTTTTTTGCTTTGGTAAACATGATTTAGAGAGATATTGATATTGTTCAAGTTAGAATATTTTCTTGATGCTTCGAGGTTGTTAAACCCTCTAGGGTGTCTTGTTTTGTCTAGTTTTCTTGTATCTATAACTCAATAAAATCTACAGCCATTAGGGCTGCAAAAAATCTATCTCTAATTTGATTGTAACTCACTTTTCAAGTGTCAAAAGTTTCTAATAAATTGCCCCTATAATCTACTAGCCTCGACGCACTTTTTGGGTGGTTTACTTGCTTGTTTTGTGGGTTGAAATTTTCTGTTGTAGAAATAGTTTTCTACAACCATAAAGCTGATAAAATATCTCTGCAATACTTGTTTGTAATAGCCTTAGTTGATTTCTAAAGTCTTATGCTTTCATACTTGAGCTATACTAGTGATTGCTAGCTTATCTCTTCATCATTTACCCGACTTTTAGCATCTTGCTAGCATCTTTAACAATCATTTACTTGTTGATATATATCTATGTTGACTACTGCAAATAGGGACAACACGCTTAAATTGCTTGTCCACTTAACCTTGAGCTTTCATCCTCGTCTTTTCTTGTGTCTCGGCCAGATACAATCATCTTTTGTAGGTACTCAAGTTTCTTGGCAACCATTAATCACTTTTCATCTCATTTCCCCCTAGGGTCACCCGAGACTCCCCCCTTGTGTTGGATTCTTCCTTCACTAAAGTGAGGGAAGGTTTTATCTAAAGTGACATTGGGTAAACTCTCCCACTGTTATCGCCATCTTGTGGATTGGTTCAGGCTTTTCCCAACCTCCTGTTTATGCGATGAAATATTTTTTTGCAATTGACATTCAAATTTTTAAAAATTGTAATAATGATTTTGAAGAAGAATATGTTGATTTCCTAGATTAACACATTCAGATTTCAATTTCCTCATTGATGAAGAAAATTTGTCTTTAATTACAATTAACATTCAAATTTCCAAAAATGGTAATACTGATTTTGAAGAAGAATATGTTGATTGCCTATATTAGCTTCATGTGTTAATTATTTGATAAAGATAATGAGCTACAATGATGAAATAAACAATACTCCATTGAGCCAAACAATTGACATTATTGATGGATTTTATTTATTTAAAATTGTGTGCATGTCTCCTTTTAGGTGTGGATGGTGTAAACAATATATTAATTTGCCTGCTTTGCACATAAAAAGGTATGTCTTCGATGAAAGATAACATTTTGTTTAAAGACGCATATCACCAATGTTTTTTACAAACGTAAACTTTATAACACCTTCAAAATATCAAATTTGCCAATGTAAACTTTGAATCATTTTGTTAAAAGATAAATTCCACCAATGTATTTTGCAAAAGTGACCACTTTTGTAACACCCTCAAAAGTTCAAATTACCAAATGTCAACTTTGAAACAATACTCACAACATCAAATGCAACAAATTCAAAGTTGAATTGGCTCTCTTGGGAGATTTAATTGACCACTTTGATTATCATGAAGTATTGACAACTCTGGATAGTATCTGCCAGATAACTATTGTATATGAATACCCTCGTTAGAGAATGAAAACCCTCATTGATCTGTTGAATAGTATTGATCGACTCGACCTATGTGCCATTCTTAATTGGCTCATTACTCGTCGATTGTATCGAATGGAGGAAGAAGATTCAATTATCCATCACAGAGGAGTTCATCCGACTTGACCAAACCCTCTTGTTTTCTTTACCGTCAATCAAAGATTTGACTTGAGTGCTCACTCTTGTTATAGACTAGAGCAAGATGCGACCAACGATTTGACCAAATTCCTTGCTTCATTGTGGGTTTTTTTTTCTTACCTATCAACGAAAGTGAGACTCGACTACTCGATTGGTGGTTCTACTCGACCAAAATTTCTCTTATGGTGCAACAGATGCCCTAGCTCTCACATGGATCTACATTTTCATATCTGTATTGGTATTCATTGAATTATAATTGGCATTGCTCGATTTGTTGGGTTGATTATTTATTGGAAGTCAAATACCACAAGATCGAATTGGTATAAGTTGACTGGTGAAGATAGACTTGTTGTTTGTGGTTGACTTCCTTGTCAACCCATTTCCTTTTTCAAAACATCATTTGCAGATTTGGTGCTTTGTTTTTTTCCTTCTATCAACGATGGGTATGCTTGATGAAGATGAAGTCTTGGTTCTTCATAAATTGCTAGAGATTCATGAGAAAAAGGCCATTACTTTGGAAGAATCTCATAATTGCCTTCGTATGGAGGTCATTGACTTGCAGAATGTCATTGCACAATTGCAAAATGAGAATCGATAATTGAAGAATGAACTGGAGACAACCCATACCCAGTTGGAAGATGAGGTTTCCCTCTTTGAAAGTAGTCTTTTGTTGCAGTTTGATGAGAAATCTAGGAAAGTTTTTGACCTAGAACAAACAATGGACACTATTTTCCAGGATATTGTAAATGAATTTGACAATAAATCAGATTTTGTCGATGATTTAGAGAAGGAATTAAATACTCTTTCTCATACAAAAAATGCTAACTTGAAGACAAACCTTTGCATATTGGAAGAATCCAATACCTAGCTAGCAAATGAAGTTTCCCATTTATAAGCCTCTATTGATGAGATTCATGAAGAAGTTTCTCCTCTTCAAGAAGATAACAACCGTTATTTTGATGAATATCGGGATTTGAAAAAATATTATGATTCCTTATTGTTGCAATTGATTGAGAAGGATGTGACTATTTAGGGCTTGCAAGACTGCAAATGGAACCTTGAAGAACAAGTTCTCCGACTACAAAATATTGAGAAGAAGACCGATGTTGTTGAGATGCCAGGCTCACCTATTCCTTGTTCCACTCTTGATACTCTTGATTGTAGTCCAATTATTTGTAAGAAGACTAATGATTTTTTTGTCTCTCCCAGCTTTGAAAAACACACTACATGTATTGGGTCTCGACTTCTGAGCAAGATGGGATACACCTGAGGAGGACTTGGGAAGAATGGACATGGTATTGTTGTTCATATTACCCATTATATGAAGTCACCAAGAATGGGTCTTGGATACGATGTTGTTTTTTCCTCCCTCCCTATACCTGGCCTTACCGCAACCAAGGAAATTTTATATGTTACAGGTGGAGTTCAAGATGGTTTTCCAAAAGAGCAAACTACAATTTATTATGTTGAACCGACTGATGAGTTGGTTATTCCTAACATGCCATAATTTGAGCATGCTATCATACATGACATTGTTGTTGATATGCCAAGTTGTTTTACTCATGTAAGTGAACGTGACCATGATCCTACTTCCTTTGATCAACCAACACAGAAATCTATGCCCTATCGTCATCCTCGCCGCAAAAATAGAAGGAATGAAAATCATGCTTTTAGATATTTGCAAAAGAGATGTGAAAGACAAAATTGTGGACTAGTGCCGACTACTAGGATAGACTCTGGTTGGATTGATGAATTGTCATGGGAGAATCTAACTAGATGCTTGACGACTTCCTATCATTGTGTATCATTGGTTGTACAGTCGTGCAACATTCCTCTTACTTGTTTATTGCCTTAGAAGTGGTCAACTAAGGATCGACCTGACATGATAGCTGTATATTTTAACCTTGTACAATTAATTACTGCAAATAGATTCTTAGTAAAAACATAAAATGTATAATGGCACACACACACACACATTAAATAGAGTTTTTCCCTGGAAACCCTAACCAAGAAAACCAACAACCTGTTTAGAGCCGCACATCTAATATTTTATTCATCATATTCTTCATTGTTTACAATACAATATATATTGGATCCCACAACATCCAAAAACCCTAATCCATTGACCCAGATTAGTCAACAACCCTAATTCCTTAACAACGAATTAGAAGACCATCGGGGAAAACCACATGTTGAAAAAATGCTAAGAACAGTTGCGAAAACCGCCAATTTTTTTTTCGAGGGATCCTTCCCCCCATACAACCTCGTTGCATGCACAACACAACACAAACACTAGGTTTGGTCATACAAAGAATATAACACATAACCAATATTCTCCCACTTGTTGTTTTCTTTGTATACAAGGGGTTATAGGATTACATAGTCAACAATATAGGGAAACAATGCCCATTGTTTCTCTACACTAGGAGAACTTCTCGGTGCTCACAAATTTTGTCAATGAATTTGCAACATTCTTCAAAGTGTCCACCTTCATAAACAACACCTTCTTTTCTTCGACCATGTCTCTCACAAAGTGATATTGAACACCATTATGCTTTGTCTTTGAATGATAGGTCAGATTCTTCGCCAGGAAGATTGCATTCTGAATGTCACAATCTATCCTTACAGCTTGTTGTACCAACCCAATACCTGAACACAATCTTTGTAACCATACTTATTTCTTTATTGCACTAGTGGTTGCCATGTTTTTAGCTTTTATAGTTGAGAGTTCCGCTATAACCTATCTTTTTCTCATCCAATTGATTGTTCCTCCAAATAGGTTAAAAACATACCCACTTATACATCTTCTATGATCCATATTTCCAACCCAGTCTGCATCAACTAATTCATGTATATCCAACACTTTGTCCAATATTGGTCTTCCTTGGTAGCACAATCCATAACTAGTAGTTTCACACAAATACCTAAAAACCCTCTTTACTATTGACCAATTCTCCTTCCCTAGTTTTGACATATACTTGCTCAAAGATCTCACTGTATGTGCAATGTCCAATCTAGTATAGACCATTGCATATATCAAACTTCCAACTGCACTAGCATATGAAACATGGGACATGTACTCTTCCTCTTCTTGTGTCTTGGGACAGTGATCTACAGATAATTTTACACCTACAGGAATAGGAACCTTGACTGGTTTACATTCCTTCATATTAAACCTCTACAATATTGTATCGACATATGTCCTTTGATTTAACCAAAGTTTATTTTTTTCCCGATCTCTTTTAATTTCCATGCCCAAAATGAAATTTGTATCACCAATATCCTTCATGTCAAATTTAGAGGACAACTAAGTTTTCACATCCTGGATAATCTCCTTGTCGTTTCCTATCAAAAACATATCATCCACATACAAGACCAAATAAATAAGATGATCACTGATTAATTTGAAATACACACAATGATGTGGTTTGATCCTTGTGAAGCCAAGTCCCAACATATAAGTATCAAATTTTTTATACCGCGCCCTTGGTGATTGCTTTAACCCATACAAGGACTTTTTCATCTTTCATACCAGCTCTGTCTTTCCCTTCACAACAAAGCCTTTTGGTTGCTTCATGTAGATTTATTCTTCTAGATACCCATGTAGGAATGTTGTCTTCACACCCATTTTTTCTACTTAAAAATAAAAAATAGAAACAATGGATAAAATAAATCTGATAAAAGTTGGCTTGGAAACAAGAGAAAAAATTTCACCAAAGTCAATTCCCTCTACCTGGGAATAACCTCTTCCTACTAACTGAGATTTGTGTTTCTCCACTTTACCTTCTGCATTCAACTTCTTCTTAAACACCCATCTGTTTCCAATGATATTTCTTCCATTCAGAAACTCCACTAGATCCCGAGCCTCATTCATGTCCAATGATGCCATTTCTTCAACCCACCTTCAACCATGGCCTTTTTCCATATTTTTCCATCATATGAATCCACTGCCTCCCTAATAGTTCTAAAATCATCATTAGTAATGAACAAAGAAAATTTTTAATAGAAATCAGGTGGAGTATACCTTTTCCCAA
The DNA here is from genome assembly GCA_010110895.2 of Picea sitchensis. Taxonomy (NCBI): domain Eukaryota; kingdom Viridiplantae; phylum Streptophyta; class Pinopsida; order Pinales; family Pinaceae; genus Picea; species Picea sitchensis. The sequence goes on along the minus strand of SNQJ01S0091793.1, from coordinate 17,820 downwards.
TCTGATCTCCTCAATACTGGAGTATGAATATCTTCTTCTTCTGATTTGTATTCTTTTGTAGAGTTTGATTCATTATCCTTCAACTCAAACTCTATTTTTTTTGGTTCTTCCTCCCTTGGTAGGAATTCCTATTTGACAACATCTTTGATTTATCTAAATACCATATTTCGGCTATACACTACCTTCTTAGTTTATGGGTTCCAAATCTTATAACCTTTCAGACCATCTTTATACCCAATAAAGATACACTTTTCATCATTTTTATCTAGCTTACTCTTGTTTTCCTTTAGGATGTGAATGTAGGAATCACAACCAAATACCCTGAGATGTGTAAGAGAGGGTTTCTTACCAGTCCATACCTCATGTGGAGTCTTGTTATCCAGTGTTGATGAGGGTGATCGATTGACCATGTAACATGCAATACCCACTGCCTCTACCTAGAATTATTGTCCTAACCCGACACCACTGAGCGTGCTCCTTGCTTTCTCCATCAACGTCTTGTTCATCCTTTCTGCAACTCCATTATGTTAAAGTGTATATGGAGTAGTCTTTTTCCTTTCTATACCGCACTTCTTACATAATTCTTTGAATTAATTTCCACAAAATTATCCACCATTATCCCTCCTTAGCACCTTAATTATCTTCTTTGTTTGATTCTCCACAAGAGCCTTTAACTCTTTGAATTTGTTAAAGACTTCATATTTCTTCCCAAGGAAATAAATCCATGTCTTCCTTGAGAATTCATTTATAAATGGGACATAGTACACATATTTCCCCAGTGATGGAACTGACACATGTCCAAACACATCATTATGCACCAAGTATAAAATCCCCTCTGCCCTCATTGCATGAGAGGGGAATCTTAACCAATTATGCTTCCCATATATGCAATGTTCACATGAATCAAAATCAAGAGAGCACTTATACATACCTTAAACCATACCTTTACCATGTAGTACTCGAAGGCTCTTCTCTCCGATATGTCTCAGTCTTTGATGCCGCAACATAGTCTTTTCTCTAGAGATTATAGTAGTTTTTTCTTCTTCATATCCAATCTCAAGAACAAAAGAACCATTGCACCCATCACTTATAGTTCCTCCTAGTAGCTTATACATGGTGTAACATCCCCACTATAATCCCTAGTTTAATAAATGTTAATGTAGATATAATGTGTGGCTATGGCCAAAGCGATGTATATGCAAAATGTATTTCTAAGTTTTAATAATAAAATGTGATGTCAGCTACTAAGGGGACATGGAAAGATATGGGGGATGAATTAATCCACAAGAGAGGGGAGAGTCTAGGATAATGGCCAAGAGGGGTCCAAGGGGGAATTACCCATGTCTATTAATTTCACCCACATTACTGATCTTTATTATCACTGTGTATTAAACTCTAGTTTCGGATTGAGTATTCCCAAAGCCAATCATTGAATGCATGTAAGAGGGTGGGTGAGAGAAGTCACATCCCATAATTATTGAGAGCATGGGGGTTGAGTACAATCATCTTGGAGAAGTGTGTGATTCAAGCAAGTAAGACAAAGAGAGGAATTCATATGGGTAGCTACAACAGTTTTTACACAATCAATTTTTTTGCATGAAGAGAAAGAAGAGAGCAAGAAAGAGAGATGGGAGATGGAACATCCATAGAGGGTGAATTTGAGATTATGTTGGAGCATTTTTGGATCGTTTTGGAATTGAATATTGAAGAGCCACGTTGTCATGCTTGAAGAGTGAACTCTTGTGTGAGTTTTATTGTAACAGCAAGTGTCGTTGTTAGTTGTTGGTAGTTTTCCTGGCAGCGAGTTCCCTTGAGTTTCTCAGCTGAGATATTATTGGTTACTTATGCCAAAGAGACCCTGATAAACGAATGGGATGCCTGAGGGACTAATATTAGTGAAGGGTACATTCCTTATGTTGGGCAGGTTGAGAGGAAGAGGAGGAAAATCAATGATAGTTGTAGGAGAGTATCAGTGGGTTGTGGGATTTCTGAGTTGTGAGTGGACAATGAGAGACCACTCTCTTTTGTAGATTTCTAGCCCCAACTTGGGGGTGACTATTGTTGCAATTTGGAACAACGCGTCTATGTGTTATAGCAATATTTGCCTCACCATTGATATCTTGCACAGAGGGCCTTTTTCCATTTCCCTATGCAGACTTATCATCCCTTTTTTGATGAATCTAGAGCTAAAACATACATTTTTCCACATATACGCTCCCTATCAATTATACAAGATGCATATATGCTTGATGCTCCACTGCAGCTTGCGTATATCAGGATTTGTGCCAGAAAATACAAACTGAGGTCGAGTTTCCATGTCACAACAGAAGATCTCTGATCCTTGGCCTTCCATATACTGGAAACGTTCTGACTCGACCCTTTAGTTGCATTCTAGAGGCTATAAGAGCACAATTTCGAACTATGGAAAAAAAGGAGAAAGCATTCAACTTTGAGAGCAAAGTTACTTTGGAGAAATTACTTCATATTGAGTTTGCATCCCTTTGTCCCTCAAGTCTAAACACAGTGTTCAGCCCCCAAGCTCTTCCCTTATTGTTGAGAGGACCTATTTTCCTCTTTCTTATGAGCTTGTCATTTAAAGAGGATGGGATGAAGAGTTACCTGGTCCAGACGGTGCGTGATTCCGTTGCATATTGTTCCCGTGATCGCCATTTGAATTTCGAAGGTGTTTTAGTCCAAATTGCACTATTTGGGTAAAAATGAAAATGATACAGTAATTTTTTATTTTATTACTATTTATAAGCCATTTTTTACCCACTTGATATAGTTTTATGTTATTGTTTTGTCTAATGGACTAATTCAAGAATGGTTTTAAGCTGGTTTTTGTAGTTTCGACTCAATTTTCTTGCGGATTTCAATGTCATGGTTGGTCATTTGTCTCCTCAGGCAGGTACATTCATAACCTAGCATATAATATAGGTATCTACTCCATCGTGCATTTTTTTGCATTATCCTTCGACTATCGCTTTTTATGCCTTAAGTACGAACCCATTTATTACGACGCATAAACCTCCACCTGATATTAATAGCATCGTTAATAAATGGTAGAGACTTACCAAACATGGGTACCCTAGTTAGAACCTCTTTGTCATTTGGTGCCCATGCCGATTTTTTTCCTTAGGACCGGGAGTCCATTATAATTCAATACGTGACTTTACAATGAGCCTCATTTCTCATTCATGCACACACGACCTTATTACCTGCAGACTCCCAATAACGAGTCTTAGTTAATCTCTTTTCTGACTCATCTAAAAACTGAAAAGATCGTCGAGTGATTTGTCCCTTTCACACTCGTTAAAATTGGATTTGAAAGATCATGAGTCATAGTTAAGCTCTTTTCCAACTTGCTATCAAAAATAGAAAAGATTGCCAAGTGAACTTGTATTTTTCACACTCATAAATTGGATTTGAAAAGACGTCTATTTTGCACAAGTTTACCCCTTGTTCACACCAAGTAGACTAAAAGATATTAAAAAGGACATTTTTTGGTGTTAAGTTGTGATTGCATCTCATGCCCTTGCTTGTTGTATTGAGCCTTTAGCCAGTTCTCTCTTTGCATTATAAATCATTGCCTAAGTAGTTTGCATCCTCAACCATGCAGAGCCTTGTTTTTATCCTTCACAATTTGACACCCTATACCCTAGAGGGAACATCACCCCGAGTGTCCATCTCCCGCATGCATTTCCTTGCATTGATCATAGGTACGTTCCACTGCTGGAACTAGTTTTTCTTACTTGCGACACTCGTTCCCTCCTCTGTAACATAACATTCATTTGTTTTGAAAAAACAAAAAAATATGAGCCGGAAGGGAATACTATATTGTAATTGGCAGCAGTCGTGTCACCTTTGAACAAATCACAAAGTTATTGAGTCCTTGTGTTATCATGATTTTGGGTTTAGCATGGCCTTAGGAAGCTGATATCGCTACAGATTTTTCTCTACTGACTGGTTACTCTTACAGTCCCTATAGAGAACGTTATTGATGCCTCCTGCATCTAATTGTCACATCATTGAGTCCATGTTGTCGGAGTCCAACATATGTCTCATGCTCTTGTTCAAATGAATTATATCAACCTGTGTCAGCTACTCCTCAAAAATATTGACTTTGCATGTCGTCCATACCCTCAGTTTGTCTCAGAATCACATGATACTTTGCTCTTATCATGCACCCTGGCCCTACTTTCATCATTGGTAGGTCACCTTGAACCCAACAATTGATATTTCATCATTGGTCGTTGACTGGGTAGTTTCCCTTATGTTCAACGACAAGACATCTATTCACACTTTGGGATTTGTGTAGTGTCTTGGATTCCATTAGCCTTATTGGTGGTTTCCTCACCTTTGTCAACAGTTTTTCATCATTGGCTACTATTCAAAGGGTCCTTTCTGTGTACCACTTGCATTTGGCACACACGAAAGACGCACAAGTTCGTTGGTTCATGAACATGTTCTTCGTCCGATCTCCACCAAATCGTGAAGCTCCTACTTTGTTCCTCGTGCCGACTGATGAGAGATGCCTCAATGCTCTCCTTTCAGCAGGTCTCTTTCCATCGACTTCAGCTCATTTATTTTGTATACGAGACCTAGATTTTTATGAGTACCTTGAGGCTTGCAGTCATTAGTGGCAAACTCTCTCGCCATTGATAGATGGGAATATATCAATGTCTCTTGATCAATGGATCTCTCAAGTGTTCGACACCAACTCCTTTATTCACATTTGTAGAGATGTACTCGGTGCCTTGATACCTACTTTCATTATTGGTAGGTTGTCTCGTATTTGTTAACGATATACTTCAATGACCGGTAATCAAACGATTTCTCATCATGTTTCAACTCAACTTATTTATTCACATGATGTAGACTTGCACCATTGGCGGATAGTGTAGAAGACTTGAAGACATCACTACGTGGTCGCAGCTTTCCTGATATGTTGCTTCCATTTCATTAGACCAATACCTATTTGACTTCAGTGATCATGGGAGATCAGATTGTACTCCATGGTATACAGATATCTTCAGATTGATTTTTGAGGCTGGTTTCACTGGGGCTTGTTCATGACTATGACAGTTTTTGGCATATAACCGCATTTATATTTGCCTATTCATGGCCATGAACACTTGTTTGGTATATTTTCCACATGGATCTGCATTGTATTCTTGGAAGCCATGCATGCAAAGTCAGCACATAATGTAATGAGCAATTGAGTTCATCCAGTTGGTTCTCTACCACTCCACTTATAGGTTATTTATAATGTATTTCGACCATCGCAGATACTCCTCTGATCTCACACATTAGGGGGCATTTGTTATAGCAATATTTGCCTCACCATTGCTATCTTTCACAGAGGGCCTTTTTCCATTTCCCCGTGCAGACTTCTCATCCCTTTTTTGATGAATCCAGAGATAAAACATACATTTTTCCACATATACGCTCCCTATCAGTTATACAAGATGCATATACGCTTGATGCTCCACTGCAACTCGCGTATATCAGGATTTGTGCCAGAAAATACAAAATGAGGTCGGGTTTCCATGTCACGACAGAAGATCTCTAATCCTTGGCCTTCCAAATACTGGAAACATTCCGACTCGACCCTTCAGTTGCATTCTGGAGCCTATAAGAGAACAATTTCGAACTATGGAAAAAAAGGAGAAAGCATTCAACTTTGAGAGAAAAGTTACTCTGGAGAAATTACTTCATATTGATTCTGCATCCCTTTGTCCCTCAAGTCTGAACACAGTGTTCAACCCCCAAGCTCTTCCCTTATTGTTGAGAGGACCTATTTGCCTCTTTCTTATGAGCTTTCCTTTGGTGGAGGATTGAAGTGGTGGAGACCCAGTTGGAAGAAACTTGGTTTATTGGTTTCGAACCGTGCTGACACGGAAGTCTGTAATGTTGACACTTCTGCTGATCAATTATTAATAGAAATACTTCTTTCCCATCCTATTGGTGTCTTGCAAATATATGATTGTTATGCATGGGCGTGTTTGTAATGTCTATTAATGGATTATGTTATCTGATGTGCTAACTCCTTTTATATCATCACTATATACTTGCTTTTCTTGTTTGTCGAGAACTTCTTGCAGGTGTAAAGCTTTGGGTCAAAGTGCTCAACGGTGGAACAACATCAAATGTTGGATCGAGGTAGGCCTCCTTCTTGTATTGCACATTAGTCTATATAGAATATGTTGGAATTGAGTTGATTTCTGCAGTCAGACCTGTCTGTTGTGGTTTACCCTTGGCCATAGAGATTTTTTCCCTTGTAACACTATGGTTGGGTGGAGCGTCCATCCCAAGCAGCTTGTTGCACAACTAAATTAAAAAAATAAGTGTTTTATCTTGTTATTGTGTTATATTATGTTTTTAATTGTTGTGTTTTACTCTAAGTATGAGAACATATCTATATGTTGTTATAATGGATTTTATTAGCTCCATTTCATGTCTGTTTTTGAAGGTTGTAGATAAATTTAATTAACGGTAACAAACAATAGCTAAATTTGGTTTTAATTCGTAGTTGGAAGCTACTAGAATTAATTAGATAGCATAAATTTTCATTTTTATGAGTATTCCACACCGTAATGTTCCTCGAATGGGTTGGGGGATGTTACATTATGGTATCAAATATTTAGGTTCAAACATCGGGCTTGTATGGGCCAAGAACGAGTGTGAATTTGGAAAATTTGTTGTTGCAAACTTCAGTCTGTGTAAATTTGGGGAAAATGTAAAATAAGAGTGAAATCCCTAAATTCGTGAGAAAAATTCATGTTTAAAGGAATTAGATTTGTTTAAGAGGTTCAATGGAGCCAACATGCAAAGTTGTAGGTTTAAATTCGACCTGTAAGGTCAAAATTTGAGTTTTAATGGTCGATGTAGAGTTTTACATAGTTCAGTGAATCAAGAGCCGAGATCGTATTTGATCTCGAGATCAACGACCCAGATTCACATTAATAAATTCAAAAAATTATAATGTTTCGGCTTTTTGAAAGGTGACGTAGATCAATGGCCAGGATTCATTTTTGGTCATTTTGAAGTTGAAACATAACGACAACTAAGATTCATTTTCGGGTGTTTCGAAAATGGATCAAATCAACGGTTGGGAGGTTGGGGCCGACAACGACTAGGATTCAATTCGTAGGTTTGTGAAGTGGAGCATAACGACGGTCAAGACCGGTTTGAATAATAGATTCATGGCCCAGATTAATTGGATATTGGTTGAAATTTTGCTAAGTATTGGAGTTGACCAAAGGAAATCGTCGACGGTCGATGACCGATGGTCGAGTCCGCTAGATTGGCGAAGTGTTTAGTCGCCAACGAAAATGACCAATGGGACGATGGTTGGGTGTCGACCAATTTGACAAAGTGTTTCAGTCGAGAAAAATAAATGACTGATGGGTCAATGGTTGGGTGTCGGTCGAATCGATGAAGTGTTTCGATCGAGCAATAGGGACTGTCAATGGTCGATGGGTTGATGGTCGAGCATTGGCCGAATTGGAGAGATGTTCAGGTTGCCTAAGTAAAATGGTCGATGGTCAATGGAGAAAAGAGGGTGATGACATGTCATTCCACATCATCATCCATGTGTCATGCCACGTCAACCAAAGTGTTATGTTAGAGTCTACATGTCATGCCACGTCAACATCCACGTGTCATGCCACATCAACAGTTTCCACGTCAGCCAAGAATTGGTTGATGGTCGATGGTCAGGTCAACCAAATCAAAACCCTTTTCAAACTCTCAAACAATTATTCATAATCTCTAAGGACAAAATTGACCCGATGATTGGCCCAAAATTTTATCAAATTCCTTTCTCTTGTGGAAAATCGTACATATGTCAAACTAGCAGATCCTTTAAATCCCGTCTCAAAGAGAACATAGATGACACTACCCACAATTTCATCCCCAAGTCAGCTATTTTTTAGCACTCTCTTAAATCTAAGAACCTTATTTGTTTTGACCAAACCAAAATTTTGGCCTCAACCCCTTATTACCCATCTCGTATTATTTGTGAAGCCTTAGAAATTAAGAAAAATCCTGATAATTTTAATCATGAAGAAGGCTACAAACTTAAATAACCTTGGACGCCCACAATTCATCGCCTTTTTCAGTAACCCCCCCCGCCTTCGCCCCCTCTCCCTCCCTTACTATTGGTTCTTAATTTTACTTATTTCTCTCCTTTTAAGGGTCTTCTTTGTTATTTTTATTTCATCTTTTTCCTTCCTCTATGTTATCTTTGTCCCCACTTTCCCCTAAGCTAGATCCTCTTTGAAGTCAAACATGTTCCCCCCCCCTTAATTGCTACCTTTCCTTTGATATACTAATCTCTCTAATTTCACTAACTTCAACATGGCGTTCTCCCCCTTATATTTCTTACCTACTCTGGTTTATATGCCTCTACTTCTTTCATTATTTCCCCCATATTTCATATTTCCTCTAAGGTTCCAACGTAAATTAAATGTTCAATAATTGAATTTCTTAATTTCTTAATATTTCAATATTTTAATGTTGCAACACTTTATTATCTCTCTAGATTTGTTTTACTCCCATAAATCTCCTTTTCCCTCTATGACCCATCGTATTCTTTAATTTTTCCATAATTTTCATTTTAATTTTTCAATTGTTTTGAAAATGGATCAAATCAACGGTTTGGATTCATTTTCAGCAGTTGGGAGGTTGGGGTCGATCAATGACTAGGATTCAATTCAAAGGTTTGTGAAGTGGAGCAGATTGATGGTCAAGACCAGTTTGAATAATAGATTGATGGACCATATTAATTGGAGATTGGTTGAAATTTTCTAAGTGTTGGATTTGACCAAAGGAAATTGTTGACGGTCGATGACCGATGGTCGAGTCTGCCGGATTGGCGAAGTGTTTAGTTGCCAATGGAAATCACCAATGGGTCGATGGTTGGGTGTCAGTCGATTTGACAAAGTGTTTTGGTCGAGCAAGAGAAATGGTTGATGGGGTGATGGTTGGGTGTCAACCGAATTGATGAATTGTTTCGATCGAGCAATAGGGAACGACGATGGTCAATGGATCTATGGTCGAGCATTGGTCGAATTGGAGAGATGTTCAGGTTGTCCAAGTAAAATGGGTGATGGTCGATGGAGAAAAGAGGGTGATGACATGTCATGCCACGTCAGGATCCACATGTCATGCCATGTCAGCCAAAGTGTTATGTTAGATTATGTGTGTCATGCCACGTCAACATCCATGTGTCATGCCACATCAATAGTTTCCATGTCAGCCAAGAATTGGCTGATAAGGTTCCAACGTAAATTAAATTTTCAATAATTAAATTTCTCAAGTTTTTAATATTTCAATATTTTAATGTTGCAACACTTTATTGTCTCTCTATATTTTTTTTTTCTCCCCTAAATCTCCTTTCTCCTCTATGACCCATCGCATTCTTTAATTTTTCCATAATTTAATATTTAATTAACATTAAAATTTTAAAATTTCTAATCTCTCCCATTTTTCCTCTTCTCTCTTCAACGACCATATCATTTTCTTTAATATCTTAAATCATATTTTTTATATGTAACACCCTAACATTCATGTTCATTAATTTATCATTCTTCCCCCTCAAAGGTCATCTTCTCCCCTTTAATTTAACTTAATTCTTTAATATATTTTTCTCTATACCTAACGACCTAACAACCCTATCCATTAATTTATTAGTATTCTCCCCCTCAACAGGCATATCCTCTACTTTAAATACTACACCTCAACAATATTTTCTAATATCTTAGAGCTTCAAATGTCCCTAATGATGGGTGGAGTGTCCACTCAAAACATTGGACGTTTCAAAACTTCTGACATAGTGTTTTCCAGAAAGCTTATCTTACAAGGTGTTTCATTCGGCAAAAGAGGATTGTCGATGGTCAACGGTTGGGTCAACTAGTTTAGCGACGTGTTACAAGTGGTTTCCAAGAGAAATCACTAATGATTGATGGTCCGTTCGGTCGGTTTAGCGTTGTGTTGTGAATAGATTTTCAAGGGAATTGGATGATGACCAACGATCGGGTCGACAATTTGGGAAAAATGTTGCATGCGTCCAAGGAAAGTGTCAATCATCGATCGTTGATGGAGCTTGGATCAACGGTTCATATTTCACCCAATGTGAGATTAATGAATCATATTTAAAGGGTGGTTATAACATTAAAACTGTCAATTTTATATGAAATTTTTTAAATTTTTCATATTTTTGAAGGTCATGAACTTGCAGGGCAATTTTAAGGCCCTAAACGGAAATTTTGTCAGGAAATGAAAGACACTTCCACACTAATCCTAGCATAATAGAAGAATAATTTAATCAAGAATGCAAATGACACAAGCAATCCCACAGTACACTGAGATTTTACCCTAGAAACCCTTAACCGAGAAAACCAGCATTCCTTTGAGCATTTTGTTATGTTGTTGTCTTATTCAATCAAAATAAAAGGTTACATGTCTAACCTTGGTACACACCTAAGACACAATTTACATCATACCCTCTTGCACAAGCAAGAACAACCCTATAGCCAATTCATCTTACATATGCATGACCAACAACCTACACTTACACATGCATTAAACTGCAAAAGTGCATTCTATGATTACCTTCCAACATGTCTCTTTATAGGCTTTACAATAGATAAAACCCTAAATATTGGCACCCAAAAACAGTTACAAATCCATGCATATAACTGGCTACAAATCCCACAAATCTCTGGATTCAGTTATATTCAACTCCAAATCGGGTTTACCAGTTGACCTTCATTCGGTCTCTAGTTGGTCGTCTCACGCCCGCACTTCGTCCTCTTTTCGGTTGAATTGTCATTGATATCTTCGACTTCGACTTTACCCGGTCGACTCCCTCAACATTATACTTGATGTCGATCCACCTAGACTTCAACCTGTTGTTGATCCACTTCGACTTCAACTTGTTGTCGATCCACCTCGACTTCGACTGTAAGTCGATTCACCTCGACTAGAATTTCACTGCAAAGAATCTAACAACCCAAGATTATCCCACTTGTTGTCTTCTTTGCTGAAATAGGATATTCCTGAAATTTCATTCACATACCCAAGGCAACAATTCTCATTGCCTCTCTGCACCAAGATAACTTCATAACACTCACAGACTTGATCAATGAGTCTATTACGTTTTCCCACATGTCTATTTTCTCCAGTAGTACCTTGTTACTTTCCACCATGTCTCTTACGAAATGGTATTTTACATCAATGTGATAAGTCTTTTAATTATAAGTAGGGTTCTTTGTAAAAAATATAGTGCTTTGACTGTCACAACTTACCTTCATAGCTCTTTGCTCAAACCTGATTCCTGAACACAACCTTTGAAACCATCCCTCTTATTTTCTTACATGGGTGGTCTCCATGTATTCAGCTTTTGTTGTTGACAAAGATACAACCGCATGTCGCTTACTCATCTAGCTTATTTCTCCATCGAACATCTTGAATACATATCCATTGCTCAACCTCCATCGATCCAGATCTCCAGCCCAATCGGCATCAACAAAGACATGTACATCTAATTTACCACTTTCACCTCTAGTTTTTCCTTGGTAGCATATATCATAGTCCTTCGTTCCACACAAATACATGAATACTCTCTTGACAGTTGTCTAGTTCTCCTTTCCAGGTGTTGACATGTACCTGATCAACACTCCCACTGCATGGGAAATCTCTAGTCAAGTGTAGACCATTGCATACATTAGACTACCAACTGCAATTGCATAGGGAACACTGCCATGTCCTCTATTTCTTCATGTGTCTTTGGACATTGTTCAATAGTAATCCTTTCTCCCATAAGAATTGGCACCTTCATCGGTTTGCAATCCTGCATGTTGAATCATTTCAGAATTGTTTCAATATACTTTTTCTGATTCAACCAAAGATTTCAGGCAGCTAAATCTCTCTTAATCTCCATTCCTAGAATGAATTTAGATGCATCGATATCCTTCATGTTGAACTTGGAGGATAAATGCTTCTTCACCTCCTTTATTGCGTCCGTGTTGTTTCCAATCATCAACATGCCATCGACAATCAAAGCTACATATATGAAATGGCCACCTTCTTCCTTGGAATATATGCAGTGATCAACTTTGCTTCTCACAGATCCCAAACTAAGGATGTATGTGTCAAACTTCGAGTACCACATCCTTGGTGATTTCTTTAGACCATAAAGATATATTTTAAGTTTGCACACCAACTCTTGCTTTCCCTTTACTACAAATCCTTCAGGTTGTTTCATGTAGATTTATTCTTCCAGGTCCCCATGTAGGAACGTTGTCTTCACATCCATATGTTCTATCTCCAGATCAAATGTTGCAGCCAGATACATTAGTACTCTAATGGAAGTTAGTTTTCCAATAGGGGAAAAAATCTCACCGAAGTCGACTCCCTCGACTTGGAAATTTTCTTTCGCTACCAGTTGAGCTTTGAACTTCTTGAATTTTCCTACGGCATTCATCTTCTTCTTGAACACCCACTTGCTACCGATGGGATTTATTTAGCTAGGTAACTTGAATAAATCTCATGTATCATTCTTGTAAACGGATTCCATATCTTCAACCATGGAGTCCTTCCAAAGTTTACCCTATGTCGAGTCGACTGCCTCACCGAACGAATTGGGCTCATAATCAATGGAAGTTAACATGAATGTGGAACGAAAGTTGAACGGACTATACTTTTCGACTGGTTTTCTTTCTCTTTTTGACCTCCTTATCACCAGAGTCAATTGTTCCACCTCTTCCTCAAATTTAGTTGACTCATCTGAATCATCTTCTCCGCTCCTCAATTCAAACCACACTGTATTAGGATTATTCTCAGTCTGAACAACTTCCTCAGGATCAGACTTATCTCCGACTTCTCTGAAGACCATATATCAATTGTACATTGTTCTCCTTGATGCATGATCTCATAGCTTATATCCTTTCATCCCTTCTTTTTATCCCATGAAAATACATTTGAGTGCCTTCTTGTCCAGTTTGCTCCTCTTTTCCTTGGGAACATGCACAAATGCATCACAACCAAATACTTTGATATGTGCCACCAAAGGCTTCTTACCAAACCATACCTCATTTGGATTCATGTCGACTAGCGTCAACGAAGGAGACATATTCACCAAATATCTTGCAGTCTCAATTGCCTCCACCCAGAATTCTTGTGCGAGCCCGACACCACTAAGCATGCTCCTTGCCTTATCCATCAATGTTTTATTCATTCTCTTTACAAATCCATTTTTTTTTTTGGTATATGGTGTGGTATTCTGGCATGCTATGCCACACTGCTTACAAAACTAATCAAATTTTTTTCCATAAAATTCACCACCATTGTCAGTTCTCAACACTTTAATCCTCTTCTCTGTCTAGTTTTCCACAAGACATTTAAACTCCTTAAATATCTGGAAAATATATGTTTTCTTCCTCAGGAAATATATCCATGTCTTCCTGGAAAAATAATCTATGAAGGAGACATAATATAGGGATCCACCAAGTGAAGGCCCTGTAACTGGGCCAAACACATCACTATGCACCGGTTCTAGAATCCCATTTTCCCTTGTCACTCCAGATGGGAACCCCACCCGACTTTGTTTCCTGTATATACAATGTTCACAAAAGTTTACTTCTAAACCACATTCAGGGAAACCTTTGACCATACCTTTTATTTGCATAACTCAAAGTCATTTTTCTCCAATGTGTCCCATCCTCTCGTGCCATAGCCTGGTCGGTTCGATTTCATCATTTCTTTTCGAGTCAATTTGAACCGACTTAGCTCGAGTTGAGTTGAGTTGTGTTGACATCGAGTCCAGTCAAGTCGCAATCAAGTCAATTTCAAGAGACACGATGTTGTTTCATCCAATTGAGTCGACATTACCTAACAACTTGTACAAGGTACCAATCCAAACTCCTTTCATTAAGACCATCACACCTCTGACCATCTTGCATGAATCCTTTTGAAACAGAGTATGCACACCTGCATCACTCATCTTGTTGACATATATTAGGTTTCTTTCCAAACCCAGAATGTGTAGCACACCTAGAAGGGTTCTTTTCGTCCCATCCTATAATGTCAATCAGACTCTTCCCTATCTGACAATTCTGGTTGTCGAGTCCTCCCCCAAGAACACATCACCCCTATCATATCTTTCATATTCACATAACCATTATTTATGTGGTTTCATATGATAGGATTCTCCTAAGTCGATCAACCAAACATCTTGATCCGACTGTGTACTGGTCGATGCTAGGTACACATCACCTCTGTTGTATGAGGTCATCTTTCTCTCAGTTGATTTCTTATTATCGGATCCAGCATTGACTTTTGTTTCCTTTGACTTATAGTCCTTTTTATAATGCCCATATTTACCTCATTTCCATCATCTTCACGTCAAATGAACATGGGATTTAGATCTACCCTTCGACTTATTCTTTCTACAAGAGAATCTGCCTTTATCTCTATCTATTGGTCGACCTCTCACTACCAGAGCATATTTGGTCGATCCTTCCATGTTTTTCCTTCTCATTTATTCCGAAAGAAAAGAAGCAACCACGTCCTCTAGCGCTAGTGCGGTTGTATTACTCCCAATAGCCATGACTAAGCTATCCCAGGAGTTTGGAAAAGAACATAATAGGATGATACACTTCTCCTCGTTAGTGATCTTAATATCCACAGATGATAACTAGCTTAACACGGTATTAAACGCATTTAAATGCTCATTCACCGAACTTCCATCACTCATCCTTAGAATATATAGTTTCTTTCTGAGCAACAACTTATTTACTAGATATTTCGACTAGTATAAGCTTCCCAACTTGTCCCACAATTTCTTGGCTGAATATTCAGCTGAGACATTTAGCAGCACCAAATCTACAATAAAAATCAAAATCGTACTTCTTTCTCTTATTTCGAGTTTCTCCCATTCTTTTGTCAAACTTCCTGTCAGCTAAGTACCTGGACAAACCATTTTCCATTGATCTTGATCTACAAGAAGATATTCCATTTTAAGCTTCCAAAGCTCAAAATTATGGCCATTGAATCTTTCTATCTCTATTCTAGAATTGCTCTCCATTCTTTACCGATATCTTTAACACAATTTATGACTTACGATTCTTAGTGTACCTAGGGTTTAGTTCTTAGATTCAATATTTTCAAATCAAGATCTGATATACTCGCCAAAGAATAACACCCCTCTGATAACCCACTTTTCAGGGAAGACCTAAGATCTGATACCACATATCATGAAATGAAAGACACTTCCACACTAATCATAGCAGAAGAGAAGAAGAATTTAATCAAGAACACAAATGACACAAGAAATCACACAGTACACTGAGATTTTACCTTGGACACCCTTAACTGGGAAAAGAACATAATAGGTTGATACACTTCTCCTCATCAGTGATCTTAATATCCACAGATGATAACTGGCTTAACACGGTATTAAACGCATTTAAATTCTCAGTCACCGAACTGCCATCACTCATCCTCAAAAGTTATAGTTTCTTTCTAAGCAACAACTTATTTACTAGATATTTCGACTGGTATAAGCTTCCCAACATGTCCCATGGTTTCTTGTCTGAATATTCAGCCGAGACATTTAGCAGCACCGAATATGCAATAAAAAGTTGAATCGTACTTCTTCTCTTCTTTCGAGTTTCTCCCATTCTTTCGTCGACATGCCTGTCAGCTAGGTACCTGGACAGACCATTGTCCATTGTTCTCGATATACAAGAAGATATTCCATTTTAAGCTTCCAAAGCTCAAAATTATGGCCATTGAATCTTTCTATCTCTATTCTATAATTTCTCGCCATTCTTTACCGAGATATTTAACACAATTTATGACTTACGATTCTTACTGTACCTAGGGTTTAGTTCTCAAATTCAATATTTTTAAATCGAGATCTGATATACTCGCCAAAGAATAACACCCCTCTGATAACCCACTTGTTAGGGCAGACCTAAGATCTGATACCACATGATAGGAAATGAAAGACACTTCCACACTAATCATATAAGAAGAGAAGAAGAATTTAATCAAGAATGCAAATGACACAAGCAATCACACAGTACACCGAGATTTTATCTTGGAAACCCTTAACTGGGAAAACCAACATTCCTTTGAGCATTCTTCTCTCTTGTTGTCTTATTCAATCAGAATAAAGGTTACATGTCTAACCTTGGTCCACATCTAAGACACAATCGACATCATACCCTCTAGCACATGAAAGAAAAACCAGGTAGTCAATTCGACTTACATATGCATGACCAACAACTTACACTTACACATGCATTAACCTGCAAAAGTGCATTCTATGATTACCTTACAACAACAAACTTTATGGCCTTACAAACGCCTCTGTATAGGATTTACAACAGGAAAAAACCTAAAGACTGGCACCCAAAAATGGTTACAGATCCATGCATATCATTGGCTACAAATCCCGCAAATCCTGAGACTCTATTATAGTCGACTACAAGTCAAGTTTACCAATCAACTACCAATCGACCTTCATTCGGTCTCTAGTTGGTCATCTCATGCCCACACTTCGACCTCTTTTCGGTTGATTTGTTGTTGATATATTTGAATTATAATTTACCCGGTTGACTCCCTCAACCTTCGATTTGTTGTCGATCCACCTCGACTTCAACTTGTTGTTGATTCACCTCGACTTTGACTCGTTGTCGATCCACCTCGACTTCGACTGTCAGTCGATTCACCTTGACTAGACTTTCACTACAAAAAATATAACAACCCAACAATATTTAGCCAATCAAAGCCCATGAGAAAAAAAATCACCATGGTACACTTCGTCTCTATTGCTCAAATAAAATAAATCAGAGAGAGTTATCCAATGAGCTATCCCGGGTGCAAAACAAATCTCGTATGAGAAACTTATAGCCAAAATGGTAAGGGTAAAATTTTGGCACCAGTTTTCTTCCAAAGGGTATAAATCCTTGCTCACAAGTATTATGAGCCATATAATACATCCATTGAGTTGGATTAGGAATCTAGGTATGTAAAAATGTGCATGATGAAAAAGAAGACACATGTAGCATGCATGGATAAAATGGGTAAAACAATCTAAACTTCTCTAGACCATAACTTTCATCTCGGAGCTCAGATTTGAGAAAATGAATAGTCGTTGGAAAGGTATTGGAGAGTAGAAGAGACATGTTCACCAAATTTTTTGATTTGAGAAATGAAATTTCTCATAAAGTGATAAAAGGTATTTATGTAGCAGTAAAAGAGTGGAAATTGCAACTTATAAATGTTATAACTTTTCACTCAGAACTCAGAAAGAGGCATGAGTATAGCTGTTGGAAATTTGTTTAAGAAAGGAATGAATATAAGGAATCAAATTTTGATTTTGTGCATTGTTTCCTTCATAAATTGGGATAAAGAGTAACCTGTATTCTAATTGATGAAATGTTTTATGTTACATATATTCTAAGAGTAATTACTACATTCACATTTCTTGCAGAATTAGAGGTACATGAAATCAATTTTTTTTCTTATACGAGGATTGGAGTTATGGAAGATGCTCAAGGATCTTACAACCATGAGGAGGAGATCACAGTTCTTCATGTCAACATGTGTAATGCTAAAACATAGTCAAATCGGAGAAGAGACGGGCAGGAGCCTGTAACTATGAGAAGCTTGCATAAGGAAGTGGAGAGCTATAGAAAAGATAATGAATGTTACAGGTATGAAATAACTGAGAGGGGGGGGGTGAATCAGTTATTGTAAATTATTAACCATTTATCTCATTTTTAACTTCGAATCATTAATCTTAGT
>SNQJ01S0091792.1:0-30908 GCA_010110895.2 Picea sitchensis | reverse complement strand
TGCATAAATCTGTGGCACATTCCTTGCCACATCATTGACTGTGGTAGCTTCCTAAATGTTATAAAATTTTCGACTGTTCTATTGTCGGTGTGGACGTTCTCTCAGGAGATGCTCTTCTCCGCAACCCCAACATTTCAGAGGTTCTCCCTTTGGGTTATTATTCTTCACTGGTATAGGTCCAAAAGTTTTATTTCCATTCGGCGAGGGAAAATTCTGCTGGAGTACACTCCAGGTTGGGAAGTTCATTCTGGAGTTCTTCTTGTAGTTCTTAAATCTTGAGGATTTGATCCCCTTTTTCTGAAATCTCAACCCACTCTTCTGTTTCTAGTCTCCATGAGACTTTGCCCAATGTCCATATTATTCATGACAATATGTTGCCTTTTGAATAGTGTATTCTAAGGTCTTTGGCTCGTCAAATTCAATTTGGTTCCGGTATTCCTTGGGTAGCCCACTGATGAAGTGTTGTGCCTTCGCCTTCTCTGCTTTGATGTAGGGTACATATCTCAATAAGTCGAGGAATTTGTTGACATATTCCTCTATAGTGATTTTCCCCAGTTTGAGTTCATAAAACTCTTTATCCTTCTCATCGAAATATCTTTCTGACAAATACTTCTTCCGGAAGTAATTTTCAAACTGTTTCCAAGACAGGTCCTCCTCAGGGACCCCTTTCATATTCTTAAGATCTTCACACCAGATGGAAGCCTTTCCATTCAGATTGAAAGTGGCCACTCGAGCCTTCAAATTCTCTGAAAAATCATGGGCTCTGAAATATTTCTTCAGTCCATGTAGCCAAGCCTTGGCTTCCTCTCCCTTCTTTATCTCACCGTTGAAGGAGGGAGGTTTGGCCTTTTTGAATTCCTCAAATTTATGACCCTTGGAATTCTTTTGCTTCCTCTGTTTTCTTCGAGAATAGGAACTGGTCTAGCTACTGGAAGAGCTTTCTGAATCGCCAGCTTCCTTCTCATGGGTATACCCTCGAAGGAGCCCGATTGAGTTTGGCCAATGTCGATTCCAGATACTATGAAGACTTTCCCCTTCACAGTCACCTTGTTTAAGACCCTAATAAGATAGGCCACTAAGGTTACCACCAACAACAATAGAGCCTGGGGGGACAGTCGACAGTCCGATCCACATGCAAGGGCATGGTATTCTAGCCCAAAATCAGCTTGAGAGGCTTCAACTCATCATTGTGGGTATACCTTCAAGTGACCCCCATAATACGTTCAATCTATACACCGATATCAACAAAGAAGGGTGAGTAACTCTATCAATATCAATGTGACCTCGGGTTTGACCATTGTGTGAGAAGGGATTCTCAGGACAAAATGTTGCCAATGGAATTTGACACTCCTTACCACAAGATGCTATTGTGTGTTTTGTGCTTTGGAGAGTGTATCCCTCTGCCTATTCCAAATCTCTAGCCTAGCTAATGTTGGTGTAATAGAGTCCTAGAAAAGAGTTACTAGTTAAATTTTAAAAATTTGCGTGATGTTATTAAAGGTTGTTGTTACTCAAAGGAGGCGGAAATGAAACCAATGTTGTGTGAGAATCTAACCCAATAATGCATAGATAGGAATGAAAGATATCATTTTTTGTTCGATGAATCCTATTTACAGTAGGGAAAGAGGATCTTTCTAGAATAATCATGAACTACGATATACAATCTTCTTTGAAATACAATATCAACAAATCACGAACAATGTCAATTCTCTATTCGTTCTATTTCAATGATTAAGTGCCAATATTTTTGAAATAAAAATTTCTTTTAAAAAGAAAAATGTTTTTTAATTTTCAATAGGAACCACTCAACAGTGGTGGGACTAAGGAAAACCAACAAATAATGAAAAGAAATTTACAACCAAAACCCAAACCAATCTTTCAATGGAGACAAAAATAACAAGCAGACAAAATTAGTCTTTTCAAATGCATGAGGGAAACAATTTTCCAAGCAATGAGCAATTGACAAAGACAATTAATCCCAACTTTTAAACTGATCACTGCCTCCCAACCAAACAAGCACTCAGATTTCAGGATCAGAGATTATATCCTTGTTAAGAAAAAGTCAAGAGGCAATAGTTGAGAAAAAATGAACAAGAAGTACTTTCGATTTCCAAAGAGTAATCATTCATAAAATCTGAATTCAAGAAACAATCAATCAGTGGCCCAATAAGTTCTCTTCAGAAAAAAATACAAATCTGGGCATCTGAGCATACAAGAAACGTTAATCCCAAAATTGTGCAAATGGGTTCGCAGGCAGGCAGTGGTGTACAGTGCGAGAATGGAGCATTCTCGCAAGCTAGTCACAAGAAGAGTGCGAGAGGTTTGCACTAGACTGGAAAGAAGGGTGAAAACTCTAGGGGTTCTCGGAGGCTACAGAAGGGTTCAGTGTGAGAATGCCTGAAACTAAGCAAAATTTGGAAAAAAGACAAAAAAATTTAAGGAACCTTTGGACCCAGAGAGTCTGTCAGGGTCTCCTCAAGACTCAGAGATTGATAGAGATGAAAAAATGGTAAGGTAAGAGCAAATGGCCAAGGAAAAACACCAAAAACCACTAAAAAATGGGTTGCATCCCCAATGGAGTTGCCAATTTTGTTATTGGACTAATCGGTAGGTGCAGACACTAACAGATCTCCCTAGATCCACCGGGATCTAGAACAAAAAAGGACATGACACGACTCTTTCACTAAGTTGGGATCATTGAATCTGCTAATAGGGAGGAATAAGTGACATACCTTTATATCACCTCCTTAGGTCTATGTTTCTCCCTCTTCGCTCTGGTACTCTCGTGAGGTCAATTCCAAGACAATACAAACCAACCAAAGTGAAGATAACAAAATGTATTCAATGTCAACTTATGCATATGATCAAGGAATTACACAATAAAGTAAGAGTGACTTTATAGGAAAGGGACATGTCGATGTATCATATTAATTAAAAGTAGAAGATACAACATGATCGCCTTGATGTCGCAATCTTCCTTTCAGTGACCCTTGGTTCGAACACACACACTTGCTCTATCCTTTCATGAAGAAGATCCAATTCCTCCTAATAGACCAACTAGAGTCTTCAAGCCTCTGTCCAAGCGGGGTTCTTCACACAATTCTTTCACCAACTCTTCAATTAATCTTTCTTAACCTTTTCCATGAGAAACCTTTCAATATATAGGAGAAGGAGAGAAGGTTACATGGATGAGGATGATCCCATCAAATCTAAGAAGTCAGTAAAATGGCAACCATACGAATGCCAACTCACTTTCTAGAAGATTCCCTTCTAGAATCCTCGAGACCTCTTCTCCTTTCCAAACTTAAAAATACGTTCGCACCCTGTGTATGGAGAAAAATGCGAGACGTTCACACCCTAAGTGTAGGTTTCCTGCGAGAATGAGTGATTCTTTCACCCTAGGCCATACGCAGCCTACAAACTCACTTTAAAAATATTTTTTTGGAAGGAGACAAGGGCCACTTTTCTCAGGAAAAATGTCCTTGTTGGGAGCCTAAATACACCATTGTTAATACATCACCAGAGTGACAAAAATCATGTGTAATAGAGGCCCAATATTCAACTATTGACCACGATTCATGGCTCAATCCAGATCGTAACAATCACAAGGCAGTACCCGAGAGACACAACACTAGATTGAAGGGAGGCGCCCACAAGTGGCATGTCTAAGTGCTTAACACGCCAACCCAACGCCCCAGCCCATGAGCCCACAAGGGGCGTTCTCTTGTGTTTCTTGTAATCCATTTCTTTTGCATAAATCCTAACCTTTGACCTATAATCAGACCCGAAGGTTGCAACAGTTGGAAAAATGCTATTAGATATTCTCAAAATAATCGTTGTCTAGAAAAAAAAATGCTGCCATTCATCAAGATTTTAAAATTCTGTGTGTGTAATAATGTTGTCACTCTAAATAATGATTTTAAAAATTCGCTGAAGTACATATTAAAATTGTTGTCCAAATATGCACCCTCACACAGTAATTAAAAGGTATTCGTTGTCAAATGAAATTATGTCCATCACTATTATAGAAAAGGGAGTCATCAAGGGTGGACTGTCAGCGGCCACACGGGATATAAAAGAAACTATTACCAAGCCATTAATTTCAAACACCTTCTAGCATTTGTTGTGCAGAACACCTGAGTATTAATTATATTTTAATCAACGAGGAGGCAAATTGATTGGCGGTCAGACACCTAAATTTCACTATGGTTTATCTATGGTAACACTTTGACATCAAAGAAAACACGCAGGGTCATTTCGATGCATCAAATTAAGAATACAAATATCAATATATATTTTTGGGTGTAAATTAAGAATTTACAATAACCCATTCTAAGGAATCATCGTTGTGCATACATTTAAAGAGATAAACCGGAATAATAATAATGATGTCGTTGTGCCTATTTCTCACTATGCCTGTCAATTAATTAAAAGGCTAAGTCAATCATTTTATTTACCCAATTAAAAATATATAACTACAAGCGTAAAATATCCTAATAAGCTACCATGCAAAAAAAAAGGAAGCGTAGCATAGCCCAAGTTGCCCTCCCTAAGTTTTTTTCCCGTGCGCTCCATGCAACTCCTTCTTGCCTATCGATGAGACTTCACCGGTACATCCCAGCCAACTCTAGGGGTACTCTTCTTCCCCCTTAGCTCCCCGAGTTGCAAAGGGGCCATACACACTAAACCAGAGATCAACTATCTCTCATCTTGCCTCACAAGTCCGAGCTACCACTCCTCACCGAGATGGGCATCTGAACTCCCACAAGATAAGTCATTCAAGTCTAAAATTATGCGGCATAACATTACGTATAAAACAAGATATCCATCATCCTCCTCCTCCCTCCTTTATATATATTTTCTAAGTCATTTACTTTCCAAAAATCCCATTTAATTCATTGTTTAATAATTTAATTCATAATAATATTCCCCGTACAAGTGTCACCAATCCCCTTCATTGCAGCATTAATTAATTAATTACTCTATTTCCTTCACCCACCTAAAATCACTCCCAGAATCTCTCCTAGGTATCCCCATATTCCCTTACAAGTTTTAATGACTTTCCCCCTTACTAATTTACAAGTTGAGTTTAATTTAGAAGGTTCTTAAATGCTAGATACCCTAGTAAGTTGGACTTCCTGCTTTTTCCTTGTGTTTCTCCTTTCTTTTTATGTTTCTCGCTTTTTACTAGTTTCCTAATTCTTTTGAATTTCCCTCTTTCCCTTTTCCCTTAAAACTCAAAATGGCAGGTGTAGAAAATTATCTTTTTCCCTTTTTCCTTTTTAATTAATAAATTTTAATTAGCATAAGTGACAAAACCATTATTTCCCTTTTTCCCTTTTTCCCCTTTTTAAATTTTATCACCCAAAAGATTTTTATAAATTAAATGAATTACTTACCCCCTTCTCGTCACATCATTAATGTTGATTATCATTATTATTTATTTATTTATATTTATATTTTTATGTAAATAGATATTTTTTATCACAATTATCACTTAGACCTAGACTTTATTTTCCTAGGTTGGGTGACATTTTATTAGGGAAATTGTTTTTAATCTTTCTTATCACGTTATTCATCCTGAGGCCACATAGGGTAATCCATTTATTAATTAACAATGTGACGTGCCATTTAGGACGCAATACGTGCTCCAAGGGTGCCACTCGCCTCACACTATTTCCCTTGCGTGATGTGTCCTTCAAGATGCACTACGTGCTCCAAGGGCACCACTTGCATTTTTCCATTTTGCCTGCGCGAAGTTCCCTTCATGACGCACTCTGTGCTCCAAGGGTGCCACTTTCCTCTTGAATGACTTGGTAGACGTAAAAAAATGTTGGATTCAATACTTCACTAGGTGATATTGTGGGAGACTAAGGGCCTCTAAGGAATAAGGCCCCTGCCATTTTGAACACCCCTTATAATCATCGTGAGAGACTGTCGTAGTCTTCCCTCATGGCATCATTGGTCATATAGAACTAGGTAATCGTTAACCTACAGTTCGATCTATGGCGGGAGTGCTAGTAGGCTGTGGCAAGGTTGTTGTCCACACCTCTCCCTCAATGTCTCTTGGGGTCATGCATGACCCCTCTACTCCACATGTGAATCTAGTTGGCAAGCTATCGTCAACCTGCATCATCAATGAATCATGTGGGAAATAATATCCATAATCATATCATCTAATTAGATGCGCAACTTTCATATATACAACAATAAAACCCCCAATAGTCTACTCCCTGACTCGATATGGAGTCTAAGGGGTTTCATCGATGCCTCTGCATCCTCGAGGTCCAAAATCTTTCACACTCAGGAAAACCAAGTCAATAGCACCTGTCTATGTCAATACAACAAAAATAAGAAGCCATCAATCCATAACGCCTCATAATCATAATCAAATTCCCAATAGTATAATAATATGGATCACTTGCAAGCAAGTGTCCTCAAAGAATAAGTTTGTTCAGTGCACACAAGAGTGTGATGTTACACTTCCTTTGTAACTAGAAAACTTGAGATTTTAGCTTATTATACTTTTAACATTTCATTTTACAGTCATTGTTCATACCTTATTCCACCAAATTATGATTAATGCATCTATGTATGGTTTACCTTGGAAAAATTATTTTTATCTTGTTTTCTATTTATATATATAGTGTTCATTTTGTGACTATAAAATGTATTTCGGTCCTGTTGTGTCTCGATTATGGTTATCCTATGGTCCGAAGTGTTTTTATTTGGACTTTCGAGGCTTATCGACCAAACCAAAATTTTATGAACTCTATGATCTGAGCTTACCTCAACAAGATTTAATATTACATAGGGTTTATATATTTTTATTTTACTTCTCGGTTTTCCAATCCATGATGAGAACATTCCAAATCATTTTCCTTGTCCTAAACATAGTTAGGATTTCTGTTGAAAATGTTTGAACAGGTGCGATAATTCACACAAAGTATAGTAATGTTCCTTTGATTATTTTATGTAGGTTCACAATAAATTGAATCTTTGTTAAAATCTTTTACTTTGGTATTTAACTAATGATGGGTCATGTTCATTATTAGGAGGGTTACACATTAGTTGTCCAACAACCCTCAACATTCAAATGTTGTTCAATGTGAATGAAAGGAGATATGAGAAGTGCTTTGTACTTCCATGGTAAGTTTGTTTTTGTTTTCGTATGTAATTAAAATTGTATTTGTCTATTTAAACTTGTACATCATCATAACTTATCTCACTAACACTGTGTAGGTGCCGAGGAGGTTGTTACCATGGATTTTGAGAATACCCTCACTTAGAGAAGGTATTCGGGTTCCATCACTAATTATATTCAAATAATGATAATACAATATTTGACTTCTATGTTTGTACACTCTGTCGAGATAGAATTCTGAATATTTTTCTATATATAAATATTCTTTTAAAGTCTCGTGGCTTCATGACTATTTTCTATGTTTTTACGGTTCTATAAATTTGATGAAATCTGTTTACTTAGCATAGATTCCTCATTAGGATACATACATTCTTTGTTTTTACGGTTTTGTAACTTTGTTAAACTATGTTTCCTTAATACATGTTTCTTGTTTGGATACTTTTCCCAATTTAATAACTAGATTTACTCATGATTTTTATTTTATTTGTTACTAGTAATATGGCTCTATTTGTAGATTAGAGCGATACATAGTAATATTCATATTGACATATTCATAATAAATAAATAAAACATGGAACTTGGGGAAACCACACATTGAAGACTTTGTTCCTCCCAACCAAACATTAGAGTCTCTGTTAACCTCTGTCACCCACGTGCTGAGTTCATAATCCAAGGGGTTCCCTACCTGGCCTGTTGCATAATTTTTAGTACCATCTTGTTGTGCGTAATAATATAATTTCTTTGTGTCAAGTCAAAAATCAGTGCCTATCCTTTTATAACTATCATTTCACAACATAGAATGGCATTGCATTCCTTTGTCATGACTTATTTTTGTTTTTCCTAGGACTTATGACACTTGTCTTGAGCCTCCTTCTCACTGACTACCTGGCAGATTTAATTTTACACATGTTCACAAATTCTCCTATAAATATGGAATGTGTCATTTTGCATTTTAGTTAACTCCATATCTCATCTCAGTTTGCTACCACTTGGCCAACCCCTTTGGATTCCTAACTCCCTCTTTAACAACTGCTTCAACATGTGCCCCTTTTCCACATGTGTTTTATTTTTATAAAATAATAAAGTTTTACATTTAAGAATTGGTCAATCGATGAAAGTGTCTTTTGGAAAAATAATTAAAATTCTAAAAATAAAAATAATAATAATTACCAAAGTTTCAAGTCATCGGGTATCACAGGTAGGGTATGTAGACCTTGGCAATCCTACTGAGGAGATCGCTTGTCCCAGAAATACGGAGGTATCATACAACAATTTCGTGTCTAAGTTAGTCACGAACTTATAATAATGGTTTAGGAGTAACCTAATAACAACAATAATAATAATAATAATAATAACAACTAAATAACTATAATCCTAATAATAATAAATCAATATTTTTATTCTTTATTCCAAATTAACATCTTTATTATTTTTTATTATTATAACTTTAATATTTATAACTATATTTTTATATAATTATGATTACAACTATTATCCTTATATAATTATAAGGATAACCATAATCTTTATATAATTAGAGATATTGTTGTTATTATAATAATTACTATAATTATAATCTTTACAAATAAAAAAATAGATAATAAAGTTTGGGATAATACATATATTATTGTTCCTTTTAAATTGTAGTTTTTTAAATATAATCCTTATTAAATTATATAATCAGAATTATGTGAGTTATTTTTAAATTATATAATTAGAATTAGAACTAAATAATTTTTATAATTAAAATGTTAAGTATAATCTTTTTATTAGTTTAGTTATTATTGGCGAACCCTCTTTTTTGTGTTTTTCTTTTTCCTTGTTGATTTTTATAAGTCTTAGAGGTGGGTTTTCTGTTTGTTCTGACAAAGAGAAAATATGCATCCTCTTAATGTTCCTTAATCCTTTCATATCTAGGTTGTGTATTGGTAAAAGAAATATTTCAGAGCCTATCTGCAATAAGATACATCTTTGTGAGTCCTAGCACGCTTCCACTATATCATGTTTTGATTTGTGTAGAAGCTAGGAATTTGAGTTGGAAATATATATAAATATCTTCATGATATTCATGAACTAGTGGGAGCATGGTATGATGATACATCCACATCATGCCTTATTCTTAGCATAGAGGTAATTTTTTTCTTGGATTAGATACAATTATTAGTAATTCTATTAAAATTCATATATTATATTGAAAGACATGATGCCATGTGCTCTTTAGGGAAATGAAATATAACACATCTTCCTTTATTGGATTTTGGAAAGGACTATAATTTTGGTATTTGTTTTCTTGGATTAGAGACAATTATGAGTAATTGTGTAATATCCCTAAGGACGAACCCAATTGCAAATGTAAATATAAATGTACATAAATTGGTGAGCTGATTTGATATCATTTTAGTATGCACATTCCATGGTGTAGCGCGTGCAGGTACTGTGCAGTAAAATGAGAAAGTGTGCACATTCTAGGATACTGCACGCAGCATATTAAGTGTGCACGATGTAGAGGCCAGGAAGCCTTGTGTATCTGATTTGTTTTATAGGCTAGTGAGCCAATATTATAAGTTAGGATGCTTATATTTTGATTAGGCTGAAGAGCCTAGATGTTAAAGCCCAACATGCCCATTTTTTTACATATCTCATCATTAATATAAAATACATCATTGCACCCAGACCAACCATGATAAAAGAGATGGGGGACTAAACTCCACTAGTTAGGGAAGCGGAAGGGGCTAAGTTAAGGAATATTATATTAATATTTCTAAATCATAAAGTATGGATAATTATGTTATCCTAAGTTCTATGTTGGGGCCAAGTGGGCCAAAGTAGCTTCCAACATGACAAGTGTCAAGTTGGGGGAATGCATACATATCGGTGGACTTAGTTTATTTTGGGGGGATCGCTATCATTTGGACCATCATCTTTCCTTGATTCATCCATTACTAATATATATAGTCAATCATCCAGGAGTATTGGTATCCATTGAACTAGCTTTTGTATCTTCATGAATTTAATTGAACCCATATCCATAGCCTTCTGTTCGGTAATTGTTAGATTGGGAGTGGGATTGAAGAAGTGAGTTGTCAGGCCCGTGGGATATTGAATAGGTGGGTTTTCAAGCCCGTGAGTAATTCTCTGGGAGAGAGAATTGTTGGGGATTAATTTTCTGAAGGTGTTGAACTACAACTGCAGGGCTCTGAGACTTCCTATCTGGCCTGTTGTTGAAGCCCTGGAAGGGAAGTGGGGCAGCCGAGGGAATGTTGAGCAGAGAAGGGGCACACTTCCTTGGGTGGGACAGGCATGTGGGGAATGAGGGACTGTAGGTTGTTAGTTGAGTGAGCACTTAAGACAGAGTCTTTTCTGTTGTTGATGAGCCTTTATGCTAGTTAGGAACCCTTTACCCAGGTGGAGTTTATTCCCAGGTCAGTGGTGACTCACTGTTGAGAGTGATGAACAGTGTGGTCTAAGGTTGGGAGGTTCATGGAAGCTCTTCATGCAGTTGGTGATATTCTCACAAAGATAAGTGTCAATTGTGTGATTAATTTACATGCTACATTGTTATTCACATGTTATTTTTATGGGTTTCTCCTATGCATGATTACAATTGTCTATATGCTTATGGGTATTTCATGTATATGTTTACTGCTTTTCAATGTGAATCCATGCATTTTCATAGCGTATTTATCTGTTAACATTTTATATATATTAAGCTTCCACAAGATTTATGTGTGTGCATATGTTTTAATTGCATGCAGTTAGAAAATTATATGAGACATAACTTAGTTAGGATGCTAAGTATGTTACAGTATGTTCCACACAGAGAACATATGTTTTCTCCGGTGTAGCGTGGCCCAACATGAATGGTTAGGGATGTTACAAATTGGTATCTGAGCATGAAAGAGTGTTTAGTAATAGCATGGCCTGGCCTGTTGAAGTCTTGGAATGTTACAAAGACAGTTTCAGAGCTAAGTAAAGAGTCTGAGGAGTGGCACGTCCCCGACCTGTGTGAGGCCGGGGATGCTACAAATTGGTATCAGAGCTTCTGTTTTCAACACTGACCCTGAAGGGTTGAGTAAGTTGAGTTGAAGAAAAATGTCATAGAATATTTAATTCGAAGTGGCCAAATTTCAGTTGTAGAGGATTCATTTAAAAAAGTAACAACAACTGGGTGGAAATGGGGAAAATCCCTAATTTTTGTGGATGGATTCATGAGAAAATGAAGAAATTCAGCTAAGTGATGAGATGTTACTGATTTAATATCTATCCTAGAAAATTCAAACTTGGAATTGGTCGAATTTTAAGTTACAGTGAAGCCATGACAAAAGGATTGGAAGAGGTTATTACGTAGGTACCGCGCGGAAATGTTAGCGTGCAAGTACTGTGCAGAAATTTTAGCGTGCTGGAGTGCGTTGTAAATTGTGGCATCACGCATAAGAATATGGTGTGCGGGTGTGTGCACTAAATTTGGAATTGCACAGAGTGCACATGCATAAGAAGATGCACGCAGTGTAGACACACACAATAAGGGCACGTAGGGTGTATGCAGTATTGGCAGAGTGCAGTGGAGTTTGGTTGGTGCACGTGCAATATGGGTATATGTTGTCGCATGATAGTTTAGTATGTGCACATAGATTATTGATGCACGGTGGAGGCATATTGAACTTTGGCATGGTGTAATGCATATGGAGAAATGCATGTGGAATATCAGTGTGCGATAAAAAAACTGCGCGCAATGGGTAATAGTGCAAGAACCAAAACTGCACGTGGTAGTTATTGGCGTGCGACACAAAAGTGCGTGCATGTTATTGGCACGACAAAGGAGTGACACACAATGTTTTTAAAGTGCAAGAAGCATGATTTAACTGTGATGTTGCAACACATGGAAATTACGAGAGCACAGATTGAAATTTGTGTGCGCGAAGTTGTTTGAAGGGGAAAGAACAATAGAAACAATGAAGCGTAAACTATAAGACCCCGACTAGCTCCATGAAGACATAACTTTTTGTTCAAGACTCAGAGTTGAGCATGTGAGAAGGTGTTGGAAAGGTATTGGATAGTGGAATATAATTTTCCACCTAGAAAATGGATTGGGAATTCAATGTTTCAGGAAATCATAAGAAAGGCTTCTGATAAATTATTGGACCAAAATAGTTCATATTTTTCATAAAATCTTTGAAACAGTCAGTTTGACAAGTTTTGTTGGCTGTACATTTTGTAGAGTTAACAATAACTAGATCAGATCAAGATCAATTTAGAGTCCAGAGTATTGGAAGAGGCACCAGTAAATTACATCCAGGAAGATGAAGTCATAGGGATGGATGTCCATTTGAGCATGGAAGGAACCAACTCCAATGGAGATGGTGAAGAAAGGGATGAAAACATAAATATGGCAGAGACCATTAAAAATTTACAGAAGGATGTTCAAAGACATAAAGATGATAATAAAAGGGTTATGAGAGACAAGGCGTAACAGGATGACTTCACCATGAAGTTATTGGAGAGCTTGAACATAATAGAAAATAAATTGGATAAGGAGAGTGGCTCGAGAAAACCGGGAAGTCACAAGTCTCATGATGAGAAAAGAAAAACAAGAAGTGTTAGCAAGCATCACCACCACTCCCCGAGGAATTCCAATAAGAGATCACATAGCAGCTCAAGTCCATCCCCTGTCGAAAAGTACGAGAGGTCTAGGGTGGATGAACTGCGAGGAGAAATCAACAAAATCAAACCTCCTACATTTGATGATGAGCACAAGAAGAATGAAGATGCAAATACATGGCTTCTAGGCATGAGAAAGTATTTTCAATTGCATAAGTATTCCTCTCATGCAGAGGGTAGAATTTCCATCTATCAACTCAAAGGAAAAGCATCCATGTGGTGGTATCAACTTGTGTAGGTGCAACACATCAAAGAGAAAAGTGTTACCTGGAGAAGATTCAAGAAGTATTTTGAGAATAAATACTTGACTAAGAGATACTATGACAAGGAAATGAAAGAGTTCTTTGAACTCAAGCTTGGGAGTATGAAAATTAAGGAATATGAGAGAAGGTTTCTAGAAATGTTGAAGTATGTCTCTTTCATCAAGGATGAGAAAATCAAAATTCAAAGGTATTTGAGTGGATTTCCATCATTCATTAGTGAAAAAATACAGTATGATGATCCCAAGACATTGGAGGAGACCATAAGGCGAGCTAAATGCCTATATGATAAAAAAATATCAAGGCCAACATTCCAAAAATCTTGGGAATACAAAAATAAATTCAAGATGGATCAAAGGAAGAAAGGTTCTAAGCCACCATTCTTCATAAATAGTCCATAGCGACAACAAACTCCTAAGGAACCTAGAACGATGAACACAATAAGTCAAAGGCCAAGGAAACCACCTATTCAATGTTGGGGTTGTAAAGGGGATCACATGTTCAGAGATTGTCCTCACAGAGGTGAAAAAGGGAGGATTGTTCATAATGTATAGCAAGATAAAACAATGGAGGACATGGGCAGAAAGATACCCAAGATCTATGTAGCCTTGGACAACAAGCAATCAGAATATTAGTCACATATGATTGAAGTGGAAGGTATGATCAACAACCAAACCATTGGTATTTTAATTGATTCATGAGCTAGTCATAGTTATATAGATTCTAAGGTGGTGGAAATTTTTCATTTTCCAAGAAGGAAGCATGGGAAATCTTGGTTGGTTCAACTGGCCACAGGGGCCAAAATAAAATTTAATAAGATGGTTAAGTCATGTCTTATGGACATGAATGGACTGAGCACCCAGGAAGATTTGAACATCTTGCCTTCAGTTTCCTATGACTGTCTAATTGGGATGGATTGGTTGGACCAACAACATGCCATCCTAGACTACCATAACAAAGAATTTACTTGCTTGGATGAGGAAGGGAAACTAAGGAAAGTGTAGGGAATTCCCAGGGAGGTATCCATCAGAGAGATTTCAACATTGCAGCTGAAGAAATGTTACAAAAAAGGGAGTCAAATATTTGTAGCTCATTTGGCGGAGACACCTAGAGACAAGGTGCAAAATTTGGAAGATTATGCAATCCTAGAAGATTTTGAATATGTGTTCAAGGATGTACCAGGGATACCCCCAAGGAGGGACATTGATTTCTCTATAAATCTAATGCCTGTAGCATCTCTAGTATCAAATACTCCTTACAGAATGAGTACACCAGAGATGAAGGAGTTGCAAATGAAACTTGAAGAGATTATAAAGAAGGGGTATATACACCCAAGTGTGTCACCTTGGGGTGCCTTAGTCTTGTTTCTGAAGAAGAAAGATGGAACATTAAGATTGTGCATTCAGACAGTTGAATAAAGTGACTATAAAGAACAAGTATCCTCTGCCAAGGATTGATGATCTTTTTGATCAATTGAAGGATGCAAAGATATTTTCAAAGATAGATCTCAGGTCAGGATACAATCAGGTAAGGATTAAAGAGGAAGATATCAACAATACCGGTTTCAGGACAAGGTATGGTCATTATGAGTTCACATTGGTGCCATTTGGGTTTTCAAATGCACCAGCTATTTTCATGTGCTTAATGAATGGTGTTTTTCGAGAATACTTAGACAAGTTTGTCATTGTATTTTTGGATGACATTCTCATATATTCCAATTCAGAAGAAGAGAATGAACATCATTTGAGGATGGTTTTGCAAGTATTAAGGGAGCATCAATTGTATGCCAAATTAAGCAAGTGCTCATTTTACCAAAAGAAAATTCATTATTTGGGGCACATCATTTCAAAGGATAGGATAGCAATGAACCCTAAGAAGATAGAAGCCATTAGAGAATGACCAGCTCCAAAGAATATGACAAAGGTGAGATCATTCATGGGTCTTACAAGATAATATAGGAGAATTATATATGGATTTTCAAAGATTTCACACCCAATCACTTCATTACAAAGAAAGGGTGTGAAGTTTCAGTGGAAATTGGATTGTGAAAAGTGTTTCCAACACTTGAAACAATTATTAACAAGTGCTCCAATATTAAGGATAGAAGACGCAAATTAAGACTTCATTGTATGCACAGATGCATGTAAAGAGGGACTTGGTGGAGTCCTCAGTCAAAATGGGTTTGTTATATGTGATGAGTCAAGGAAGTTAAAGGAGCATGAAATAAACTACACCACTCATGATTTAGAGTTGGAAGCCATAGTACATGCCTTAAGGAAATGGAGACACTACCTCATGGGGAAAAGGTTTGAGATGAGGATAGACCACAATGGTTTGAAATATTTGTTTGATCAGCCAACTTCAAATGCTAGGCAAA
This sequence comes from Picea sitchensis, assembly GCA_010110895.2. NCBI lineage: Eukaryota > Viridiplantae > Streptophyta > Pinopsida > Pinales > Pinaceae > Picea > Picea sitchensis. Next base: position 15,469 of record SNQJ01S0091792.1, on the reverse strand, counting down.
GCAGATGGTTAGAATTTCTAAGCGAATGTGACTTTGATATAAAGCAGATCAAGGGGAAAGAGAACAATGTAGTTGATGCACTGAGCAGAAGAGTGCATGAAATGCATGCTACAACCATTAGCATGTATCAATCAGATTTGAAACATAGAATTACAGAGATTTCCAAACTAGAATTACAATACAAGGATTTAAAGGAAAAATTACAACAAGGTAACTTGCAGCAGAAAATTGAAGAATACAAGTTGGATGAGAATGGAATTCTCATATACAGGGGAATAATTTATGTACCAAATTCTTAGGAATTGAAAAATCTGATACTGATGGAAATCCATAATGTGCCTTACGCTGGGCACCCAGGATATCAGAAAACTGTTGCAGCTGTCAAGAGCCAATATTATTGGCCAGGCATGAAGAAAGAGGTTGATGATTTTATTACCAGATGTTTGGAATTTCAAAAAGTAAAGGCTAAGCATAGACAACCAGCTAGTTTGCTACAACCATTACCCATTTCTAAGTGGAAATGGGAATTTTTTACCATGGATTTCATTATCAAACTACGCAGAACAAACAAGCAACATGATTCTATCATGGTAGTGGTCGATATGATTACTAAAGATGACCATTTTATTCCAGTTAAGCTCACTCACAAGGCAGAGAACACTACTGATGTTTATATGAGGGAGATTGCTAGGTTACATGGCATACCCAAGACAATTGTGTCTGATAGAGATCCAAAGTTTACCTCAAAATTTTGGAAGGGATTATTTAATGGATTTGGAACAAATTTTAATTTTAGTACAACTTATCATCCAGAAACATATGGACAAACAAAGAGGGTGAATCAAGTGATTGAGGATATGTTGAGGATGTATGTGATGGATAAACCCTCAAAATGGGAAGACTACCTACACTTGGTAGAGTTCACTTATAACAATGGGTACCAAGCATCGCTAAAGATGAGTGCATTTGAGCCACTTTATGGAAGAAAGAGAAACATACTGGTAAGTTGGGATAACCCAACAGATAGAGCAGTGGTTGGGCCATAATTGCTCAGGGAAATGGAAGAGCAAATGTTGAAAATAAAACAAAATTTAAAGGCTTCCCATGATAGGCAGAAAATCTATGTTGATAAGGGTAGAACTCACAGGGAATTTAAAGTGGGTGACCATGTATTCTTGAAAGTGAAAGCCAACAAAAGTTACCTGAAGTTGGGAAATTGTTCAAAGTTGGTAGCTCGCTATTGTGGGACATTTTAAATCCTAGAGAGGATTGGTCCAATATCTTATATGATTTCATTGCCTGCATCTATTTTTTTTCATAATGTATTCCATGTATCCTTGCTAAAGAAATATATACCTGATGCTAATCATGTTATTGATTGGAATGTGATTTAGGTGGAGCAAGAAGGTGCTTTTCAAGTGCGTCTAGTGCACATTCTGGACCAGAAAATAAAACTACTCCAGAATTGAGCCATAGGGCTTGTAAAGTTCCAATCGACCTAGTACGGTCCTAAGGATGCTACTTGGGACCATGAGGATGCAATGCGGGCAAAATACCCACATCTTTTTGAGGATTTTGAAATTTAGTTGTATGTTCGTACATGATGCACTGATGATAGTGCATAAATAAGGGGAGGGGATTGTAATATCCCTAAGGCTGAACCCAATTGCAAATGTAAATATAAATGTACATAAGTTGGTGAGATGATTTGATATCATTTTGGTATGCACATTCCATGGTGTAGCCTGCGTAGGTACTACGCAGTAAAATGTGGAAGTGTGCACATTCTGGGATATCGCGCACAACATATTAAGTGCATGCGATGTAGAGGCCAAGAATACTTGTGTATATGATATGTTTTATAGGCTGGTGAGCCAATATTATAGCTAGGATGCTTATATTTTGATTAGGCTGAAGAGCCTAGATGTTAAAGGCCAGTGCACCTATTTTTGTACATATCTCATAATTAATATAAAATAGATCACTGTGATTAGATCGACCACGATAAAAGACATGGGGGACTAAACTCCACTAGTTAGAGAAGGGGAAGGGGCTAAGTTAAGAAATATTATATTAATATTTCTTAAATCATAAAGTATGGATAATTATGTTATCCTAATTTCTAAGTTGGGGCCAAGTGGGTCAAAGTAGCTTCCAACATGACAAGTGTCAAGTTGGGGGCATGCATACATATTGGTGGACTTAGTTCATTTCGAGGGGATCATTATCATTCATACCATCATCTTTCCCCGATTCATCCATTACTGAGATATAAATTCAATCATCTAGGAGTATTGGTATCCATTGAACTATCTTTCATATCTTCATGACTTTACCTAAACCAATATCTAGAGCCTTCTATTGGGTAACTGTTAGCTTAGGAGCGGGATTGAAGAAGCGGGTTGTTAGGCCTGTGGGATATTGAAGATGTGGGTTATCAGGCCCATGAGAAATTCTCTGGGTGAGAGAATTGTTGGGGATTTATTTCTTGAAGGTGTTGAACTACAGTTGCAGGGCTCTGTGACTTCCTATATGGCCTTTTGCTGAAGCCATGGAAGGGAAGTGGGTCAGCTGAGGGAATGTTGAGAAGAGAAGGGGCACACTTCCTTGGGTGGGACAAGAATGTGGGGAATGAGGGACTATAGGATGTTAGTTGAGTGAGCACCTGAGATAGAGTCTTTCATGTTGTTCATGAGCCTTTAGACTGGTTAGGAACCCTTTACCCGAGTGGAGTTTAGTCCCAGCTCGGGGGTGACTCATTGTTGAGAGTGATGAATAGTGTGGTCTAAGGTTGGGAGGTTCGTGGAAGGTCTGCACATAGTTGGTGATATTCTCAGAAAGATAAGTGTCAATTGTGTGATTAATTTACATGGTGCATTATTATTCACGTGCTATTTTTATGGGTTTATCCTATACGTGATTATAGTTGTCTGTAGTTTGTATTGTTATGGGTATTGCATGTATATGTTTACTTCTTTTCAGTGTGAATCGATGAATTTACATAACATATTTGTTTGTTCATGTTTTATATATATTAAGCTTCCACAAGAGTTTTGTGTGTGCTTATGTTTTAATTGCATGCAGTTAGAAAATTATATGAGACATAACTTAGTTAGGATGTTAAGTATCTTACAGTATGTTCTGCACAGAGAACGAATGTGTTCTCCAAAGTAGCGTGGCCCGACATGAATTGTCAGGGATGTTACAAATTGGTATATGAGCATGAAAGAGTGTTCAGTAGTAGCATGGCCTGGCCTATTGAAGGCTGGGAATGTTACAAAGACGGTTTTAGAGCTAAGTAAAGCGTCTGAGGAGTGGCATGTCTCGGGCCTGTGTGAAGATGGGGATGTTACAAATTGTACTAAAATTCATAGTTTATATTCAAAGACATGATTCCATGTGATTTTTAACAAAAGGAAAGAGATTTGTAATACAACACGTCCTTCTCCTGTATTGGTATTTGGAAAGAAAGAAATGTTTATTAAATGCTTTCAATTTTACTATGAGATGCTCATTCAATGTCTCATCATTTAAGCTTTCCTTGTGTGAGTTAGGTTCAAGAAGAGACTCTTTATTTTATGAATGAGGAAAACAAATTATAAAATAAGATACATGTTGAGGGAATATAGATGATAAATATGTTGTCTAATTGTTCCAATCTTTTACTTTTTTTAGCCATAATCCCGAGACATAAATTAGGAAGAAATCACAATTTTGTTGTTGTTTAGATTACATTTTTGAATGCATAAATGGATTAAGAATGTTGAAAAAAACTTGGGGCACTTGTATTATATATAATTATCCACTCAAATATTCAAATCCAACACTTTCTTTCAGGAGTTTAGGAAAAATTAAATAGAAAAAATTATGGGAAAAAAGGAAAAAACTTACAAAGTTTAGACTAGCTAGATTTTTTCGATAAATAAACTATTAAAATATTTTATTTGGACAAATCACTACCATATTTTTCCAAACAATACAATTCTAAATGATGGGGGTTGTTATTAGCTAAATCAATACAACAATTAAAGAATTAAAATTAAATAATACAAAACCATTGTTAGAGAATTAACTATGTTTTTCACATTGACCACCTTGAAAATCAATTTCCAAAATCAATTTCTAGCGATAATATGAGTATAAAACCTTGGTTGAAATAATTAATACATACTAATTTTATAGTGGTCCATATTCAAGTAGAAAGGACAATAATGATATTGTTATTAAAAAATATTTAACAATTTATTTTGGGGCCGTTAAAGTGGAATGGTGATTTTTAAACTGTATTTAAATTTAAAAGTTTTCTACATCCTCCATTAGATTGATCGTTATTAAAAAATATTTAACAATTTATTTTTAGTGTTCGTTAAAGTAGAATGATGCTTTTTAAACTATATCTAAATTTAAAAATCTTTCTACACTCTCCATTATATTGGAATCTTTTGGCATTGTACAATCCCATCCCTCCATTAGATTGGAATCTTTTGCAATTGTAGAATTTGAACCGAGAGTTTAATGGGAAGTGTTCTTTCTTGTGAACCATAACCTACCATCCACCACCATCACCCAACGGTGTAGAGGAACATGACCATTGAGTTGTGTTGATAAAGTTGAAGAATCGTTATTTGTTTTTCCATTATGATGTTCATTCGTTCACATACTCCTCCTCCCGACGGTGTGGTATGTCATGTATGGGTATGCCAGGTCTAGTTTGGCTGGGGAGATTATTGAGATATTCTTTCTTCTAAGAGACCTCCTGGGATAGATTATCATTTCCCAAGTGGAGTTCAAGCCCATCTCAAGGGTGACCTATTCTTAGTTTTTGAGGAACCATGTCTAAGGTTGGGAGGAAACTCAGAGTTATGCATGTAGTTGGTGGTTCAATTACTCTAGATAAGTTTTCATTATGCTCTTGTTTAATTTTTTTTGATTGAGAATATATGAAATCCTATGTTGAATACTAGTGTGCAAATTACTATGAAATCTAGTCATAAGTAATTGTTATTCTTAACACATTTTAAGTAATTTTCCCTATACAATTTTTATATGTGATGTAAGCCGGTAATTCTATCATGGGTTCCATAATTTTAATTACCTTGATCATATTGGCGATGATGTTGGTCCAATAATAGAGCATTGTAGCAGTAAGACCATGGAAATGTGTATTAACAACTTCGTTTATATATTCAATTGTCTATGTAGAATTAATAATTGTACATATGATAAGTGGGGTAAATACCCATCTTATTTCACGCAAAGAAGAGTCATGGGCATTCATCAGAGAGTAGAAAATCATTATTTCAGGCTGGAAAGGCCTTGAACAACTACATATAGTGCATTGGGCACAAATTTTCTCATCCTCATATCGTGTTGAGAAAATATTAACATTTGGGGTGGGTTTTACAACCTCCAGATGGTCCTAAAGGTCTTAGGTAAGCCTTAGAGAAAAAGTCATATCATTAAATACTAGATACAAACTAATTTAAGGATCTTGGAGTAGTATTGGGTATAGTACTCCGATGAAAAGAATCCGAGAAAACCTTCTCCACTGTAGAATATATCAGGATGACATCACCCACCCAATACACAGAAGAAAACTTTACTAACCTATAAGGTTGTGCCAGGAATCAGTGATGGCGTGTATCTCATGTTATTCCATGTGGAGGGTCCACATGGAGGGTAACCACTGTGCCACGTGGCATGTTGTTATGTTCCTTGGGGAAACAAAGGGTGATGTGGTTTGAGTGCCATGTGTCTAGCTAAGAGACAACATTGGGTAGGTCCATGTGTGTAACATGTAGACAATGGAACTATGAGCACGACAGTTTGATGGAGATGGAAAGGTGAGATGGAGTTTTCTAACCCGTGAACCCAAAGTGATTCCAAAATAATCTAAGTGTTGAGACTTTTCGGATGGACTTATGAAGAGAAGGTACAGAGTTATACATCTCCAAGTTTGTGTATATGGAAAAGTGGCTAAGTGTTGAAACTTTTCAGATGAACTTACCAAGGGAATAATTATGCATTCATGATTTTGCAAGTCTATGAGACTGTGAGCCCACATAGATGGAAAAATAACTAAGTGTTGAGACTTTCAGATAGACTTATGAAGAAGAGGTATAGAATTGTACATATGTGAGTTTGCGGTTCTTCATAGATCAAAAAGTGGCTAAGTGTTGAGATTTTTTAGACAAGTTAATGAAGGGAACAACTATGCATTAGTGAATCCTCGGGTTCGTGAGTCAGTGAGCCCATGTACATGGAATAATAAATAATTTTTGAGACTTTTGGATGGACTTATGAAGAAGAGGTACAAAATTGTACTTTCACAAGTTTGTGGTTCTACATAGATGGAAAAGTGGCTAAATGTTGAGACTTTTTGGACAAAATTATGAAGAGGAGGTACATATTTGTACATCTGTGACTCCATGTAGATGGAAAAATGGTTAAGTTTTGATACCTTTCAGATGGATTTATGAAGGGGAGGTACAAAACTATGTGTCTGCTAATCTGCAAGTGTATGAGTCCGTGAATGAAAAAGAAGCTAAGTATTGGTGGTAAGTTCATGAAAGATAATAATTTAGACCATGAGTCCTCAAGACCACCACCCACAAGTCCGTGAATATAGTAAAGTTGTTAGAAGAAGGAAAAAAATAGAAAAAAAAAAAATTGATTCCCCATCCATTAAAAGGTACTTAGGAGGTTGGGTATGTTACAAAGTTGTATCAGAGCTTTGGGTTCAACACTAGGCCTCAATGGGCCAGAGATAAGTTATATAACATATGTATTAATGATAAGAACGTTTAGTAATTATAACTTTTCTATATAGTACTTTTATCTAACAAATACTACTAATTCTAGACTTTGCAAAATTCTAAATATATATAGATCGAAATAGAGACCAACATCATGAAAAACATTGAAGAGGCACAAAGGATTTGCATCCATGAGGAAGAAATCAAAGGACATTGGTTTGATATGAGTAATGAAAAAAAATCCAATGGGCATGACAAAAGTAAGGAGGAAAGCATGGATTTGATGGAAACCATCAAGAATATGAAAAAATATGTTCAAAGTCATAAAGGAGATAATGAAAGAATCATAAAAATAGAATAACAACAAGATGATTTCAACATCAAGATGTTACAAAGAATGAAAAAGATAGGCAGGAAAATGGATAAAGAGTCAAAATATAGAAAGGGAAATGAACATAAGTCTCATGGAAAAATAAGTAAGATGAGGGGTGATGATAGCCATCATCGACACTTTCTTAAAAAATCATCTAGGAGGCCACACAATACTTCAATATTCTCCCCTGTCGGAGAACATAAGAGGAGAACTAGGGTAGATGAGCTAAGGGGAGAAGTGAATAAGATCGATCCTCCTACTTTTGATAGATCCTCCTACTTTATATGGTGAGAAAAAATAGGATGATGATGTTGAGACCTGTATGTTGGAAATGAGGAAATAATTTCAGTGACATAACTATTCCCCTTAGGCAGAAGCGAGAAGAGAAATTTGTCATCTTAAGTAAAAAACATCAATGTGGTGGGATCATTTTGTACAAGTGAAAAACATAGATGATAAGTATTTTACTTGGGAAAATGATGNAGACTTTGCAAAATTCTAAATATATATAGATCGAAATAGAGACCAACATCATGAAAAACATTGAAGAGGCACAAAGGATTTGCATCCATGAGGAAGAAATCAAAGGACATTGGTTTGATATGAGTAATGAAAAAAAATCCAATGGGCATGACAAAAGTAAGGAGGAAAGCATGGATTTGATGGAAACCATCAAGAATATGAAAAAATATGTTCAAAGTCATAAAGGAGATAATGAAAGAATCATAAAAATAGAATAACAACAAGATGATTTCAACATCAAGATGTTACAAAGAATGAAAAAGATAGGCAGGAAAATGGATAAAGAGTCAAAATATAGAAAGGGAAATGAACATAAGTCTCATGGAAAAATAAGTAAGATGAGGGGTGATGATAGCCATCATCGACACTTTCTTAAAAAATCATCTAGGAGGCCACACAATACTTCAATATTCTCCCCTGTCGGAGAACATAAGAGGAGAACTAGGGTAGATGAGCTAAGGGGAGAAGTGAATAAGATCGATCCTCCTACTTTTGATAGATCCTCCTACTTTATATGGTGAGAAAAAATAGGATGATGATGTTGAGACCTGTATGTTGGAAATGAGGAAATAATTTCAGTGACATAACTATTCCCCTTAGGCAGAAGCGAGAAGAGAAATTTGTCATCTTAAGTAAAAAACATCAATGTGGTGGGATCATTTTGTACAAGTGAAAAACATAGATGATAAGTATTTTACTTGGGAAAATGATGCAGGAGCATCACCATCATCATTCAATGAGGCACAGTGGAAGATGACTCAACATTGGGCGCATTGCACTTAACTAGTTTGGATCCCAAGGAGGGTGTGTTATCTTTAAATTTTGAAAATCTTGTAAGTAAAGTTCCCATAAGATATTGAAGCTAGAGCCATTGTATGCTCTCTGGGAGATTGTAATTGTTTTTAATCCCTGAAGGATTGTACATACTTCGAGTGCTGATTCATGCCTGGATTGTAATTATTAATTTATTTTAATAAGCCTAGTGGTAGGATGATTTTAATTGTGATATGAAAGCACTAGAATAGTCTGGAGGGAAGGATAGAGAATCACGTTCATGTATAAATCAATGTAATCTATTCCCAAAAGAGGCTACTGAGAAAAGAGAGCTTAAGAAAAGAGTTGTTGAAAAGAGAGAGTGGGAAGAGCTACTGAGTGTTTTTTAATTCCCTGTAAATATTTGTTGAAGGAATATAGAAGAGGAGAATTGATTTCAATTTATGACACTATTCATCTTTGTGTAATTGGGTAAATGTTTATGTCATTTATGTTTTTGTTTGTGTGTGTGCATATAAATGGTTGGTTGAATGAATCCTTTGTGTTATTTTAAGTTTCAATTGTTTCTCTTATGAAATCTTGATGCAAGAAGTACACAACACCCATGCAAGGAGTGTGTAGGATGAACCATATATAGGTTCAAATAGCTTAGGAGGGATAGCGTAAATTTACACAGAGTGGGCGTAAGAAGTGCACCTATACTCATAGGATTATAAAATCTCAGAGGGGAGACCAGTGCAAAGAGTATAGTAATGTTCCTTTGATTATTTTATGTAGGTGCACAATGTATTGAATCTTTGTTAAACGCTTTTACTTGGGTATTTAACTAATGATGGGCCATGTTCGTTATTGGGAGGGGTACCCATCAAGTTTGCAACAAAACTCAACATTCATATGATGTTCAACGAAAACATAAGGAGATATGAGAAGAGTTTTGTACTTCCATGGTAAGTTCATTTTCGTTTTTGTATGTAATTTGAATTGTATTTGTCTATTTAAACTCATAAAACATCCTAACTTATCTCACTCCCACTCTATAGGTGTCGAGGAGGTTGTTACCATGGATTCTATGAATACTCTCACTTGGGGAAGGTATTCGAGTTCCATCACTAATTATACTCAAAGCATGAAAACACAATATTTGATTTCTCTATTTGAAACACATTGTTGAGCTAGTCGACCTAATATTTTTGTATTTTTCAAGTCCTGTGGCTTCAACACCATTGTTTGTGGCTTTACAGTTTTGTAAATCTGATGAACTCTATTTACTTAGCAAAGATTCCTCATTAGGATATATATATATATATAGTCTTCGTTTTTATGGTTCTGTAACTTTGTTAAAATCTGTTTCCTTAATACAAATTTCTTATTTGGATACTTTTCCTAATTTAATAACTAGATTTACTCATGGTTTTTATTTGATTTGTTACTCGTAATACGATTCTATTCGTAGATCTAGCAAGAGATTGACTATCATTTTTATTTCAACAATATTTCTATAGGAACCTATTGTATGCATTTATTTTCTCATAAAATCACTTAGATATAATACTATTATGACTTATTTATGCTTTAAATATTTCATAACCAATAATTCCTGAATCACAATAACACACAACGATACACATTAATATTCAGATTGGAATATTCATAATAAATAAAACCTATAACTTGGGGAAACCACACATTGAAGAATCTATTCCTCCCAACTGTAGACTAGATTCATTGTCAACTTCTATTTCCCCTGAGTTGAGTTCATAATCCAAGGGAATGCCTACATGACCTCTTGTAGATTTATGAGTACCATCTTGTTGTGTGTAATAATATAATTTCTCCATGTCAAGTAAAAAATCACTGTGTATCCTTTTAGAGCTATCAAATCACAACATAGAATGGCATCTCATTCCTTTTCCATGACTTTGTTTTGTTTTTCCTAGGAATTGTGACACTTGTATTAAGCCTCCTTCTCACTGACCACCTATCAGATTTAATTTTACACATGTTCATAGATTCTCCTATAAATATGGAATGTGTCTTTTTGTAGTTGACTTAAATCCCCAAATCCTCTCAGTCTGTTGCCACTTGTCAAACCCCTTTGGATTCCTAACTCCCTCTTTAGCAACTTCTTCAAAGTGTGCCCCTTTTTCCAAATTGTTTTATTTTCATAAAATAATAAAGTTATACATTTCATATTTGGTCAAGCGACCAAGGTGTCTTTTGGAAAAATAATTAAAGTTCTAAAAAAAATAATAATAATAATTGTCAAAGTTTCAAATCGTGGGGTATCACATACACCCCACCTTAGAACTTAACAACATCCTTGATGTTAACTAGTTTCCACAAGTACCTTTCTAGAACAAAAATGGATATTCTTCCTGCATATTGCTTTCCATTTCCTATGTAGCCTCTTCTTCTCTAATGTGCTTCCATTGCACCTTTACTTATCCTACAATTCGATTTTGGAGTTTAAGTTCCCTCTTGTCGAGAATATGATCCATATATACTGGGAACTCACCCATGGGTTCCACCTATATCATTTTCCAATCAACAACATGAGTAGGGTCATGTATATACTTTTTCAGTAATGAAATGTGAAACACATCATGTAATTTTACCATAACTGGAAGTGGAAGTTGATAAGATACAAGTATTATTCGAGCAAGTATCTCGAATGTACCATAATATCTAGGTGCTAACTTTGTATACCTGCCCAGCTGTAAATAACTATTTTTAAGTTTAACTCTAATATACACATGATATCTAGCATTAAACTCTCTCGAAGTTCTTTTTTCATCAGCATAATGATTTTTCCTTCCCCTAGGTACTTTTAGGTTTTGTTGTACACGGTTCACTATTAGTTCCATGTCTTTTAACATATTTGGTCCTATAATCAATCTGTTAACATGGTTACTCCATGAAACAGGTGTATTACATTTTCTTCCATATAAATTTTCAAAAGGACTAATCTTTGTTGAATCTTGATAATGATTATTATAAGAAAATTCAACTAAGTACAAATATTATTCCCATTTATCGGGTCTGTCCATCACATAAATTCTAAGAATGTCTTGAAGAATATCCATAGTTCTTTTAGTTTTCCCATCTATTTATGGATGATAAGAAGTACTTAAGTTCAATTGGGTATCTAACCCTTTAAATAAATCCTTCCAAAATTTTCATGTTAACTTAACATCCCTATTAGATATTATAACTTTAGGGATTCCATGTAACCTAAATATTTCTTTTATATTCATAGATTTGTACGTTGATTTCATAGGTATCGAGTGTACTTCCTTACTTAACTTATGAACCACAACCATAATTGAGTCTATAAATATTTGTTTACTACTTCTAGGATATCCGGTAAAAAAATACATCCTTATCACTTCCCATTTTCATTTTGGAGTGGGTAAACGTCGTAGTAACCCAGCTAGGTGTTGGTGTTAAACCATAAATTTTTTATACTCTAAGCATCTAGCTAGATATTTTGATGTTTCTCCTTTCACATTTGACCAATAAAATTCATTTCTTAACATGGTAATCAATTTCTAGTAACCCGGGTGTCCAAAATATGGTTTCTTATGCAACTCATCTAAAATTAGTAGCTTAATTTCATTAGATTATGGTACATGTAATATATTTTTATACATTAATAGTCCACCTTTATAGAATCTAAAATCTGATTCTTATATTTCTGCTGAATTATCAACAATTTTTAACTTAATATTTTGATATTCTTGGTCTTTTTCTGCTGCTAACCTTACCCTTTCTTCTGAATTTGTTTCACAGTTACTTCTAGTAACTGTATAAATCAGTTAATGCATGTCTACTTAATGCATATGCCACTTTATTTTCCTTTCCCTTAATGTGTTTTATCTCAAAATCATACGTGCTCAGGAAGGCTAACCACCTTACTTGCCAAGCATTTAAATTATGTTTATCAAACATATAATTTAAGGCAATGTTGTTCGTCAATAGTAAGAATTTTTGGCCTACCAGATAATGTCACCATATTTTTAATGTATGTATTATTGCAGTGAATTCCCAATCATGTGTTACATAATTTTCTTCATTTCTCTTCAATTTCCAAGATTCATAAGATATTACATGGTTTTCTTGAATTAACACTCCTCCAAGCCCTTCGCGGCATGAATTTATACATACTACAAAGTATTTATCTAGGTATACTAATTTTAATATAGGAGTTGTAGTTAAGATTTGTTTTAATATGTTAAAACTCTTTTAACATTTCTAAGACCAGATGAACTTAGTTCCTTTCTTTTACAATGATTTTATAGGATATGCAATCTTGGAAATTCAATCTATAAACTTTCGGTAATAGAAAAGTATACCCATAAAGGATATTACATCCAAAACATCCTTAGGTTTAGACCAATTCGTTATAGAATTTACTTTATCTGGTTCAACTGCTATACCTTGTTTGGAAATTACATGTCCCAAATACTGAATTTTATCTTTATAAAACTCACACTTACTTAGTTTTGCATATAATTTTTGTTCTCTTTGTAATTGTAGTTCTTAAATTATTTTCATGCTCTTCTTCATCCTTCAAATAGATGAGTATATTGTCTATAAAGATGATCAAAAATTTATCTAGATATTTACTCAAAATATTGTTCACTAAGAACATGAATGAGGTTGGGGCATTAGTCGGTCCAAAGGCTATTATGCCAAAATTGTAATTCTCGTACCTTGTTCAAAATGTTGTTTTATAAATATCCTCATCATTTACCCTAAATTGATGATAACCAAAATGTAAATCAATCTTAGAAAAGATTGTAGCTCCCCGTACTTGATCAAATAGATCATCAATACGAGGTAATGGATATCTATTTTTAATAGTCATTTTATTAAATTTCCTATAATCAATACAGAGACGTAAAGTCCCATATTTATTTCTAACAAAAAGTATTAGTGTGTCCGATGGAGACACACTTGGTCGGATATATTCTTTATCTATCAATTCTTGTAATTAAGTTTTTAGTTCATTTAACTCTAGGATATTCATCATATAGGGGGCCTTAGAAGCAAGTACTGCTCGAGGTATCAAGTCTATCAAGAATTATATTTCTCTCCTAGGATGTAGTCCGGGAATAACCTGGAATTCCTAAAATACTAGAAAGTTATCTAACTCATTATTACTTTCCTCTTTTTCATTATAATTTATGTGTACATCAAGTAGTTTACATCCTTTTTGAGTGCATATTTTAACTTTTAAGATTGTTATTTCTCTAATAATAACAGGTCTTGATACTCCTTTAATGTTTACAATGCTACCTCTCTTATCTACACAAGTAAATATTTTATTATAACAATTTAAGACCACTTTAAACTTTTCCACCCAATCCATCCCTATTAGCACATTGTAAGATCCTAACAGTAAAAATTTTAAGTTTATCTGTGTTCTTAAATCATTCATATCAAGTTGACATTTTTTAACAACATATGTAATTCTCCTTTTAGTTCTTGTAGCTAATTGTACTAACCAATACTTTTCAAAATTTTCCTTATGTAACTTACATATTTCTACAACTCTTGGTGAAATATAACTTAAACTGTCACTTGGATCAATTAAAGCAATAATTGGTTGGTTATGTATAATACCTTTAATTTCTACCATTGAAGTATGATGATATTCCTATCGATTTTCTAACGATGCACTGATTTTTGGTGTAGACATTGCCATCTCACTAACTGTAGGTTCTTCCTATAATGTTTGCACATTGTTATTTCCCTTATTCCCGAGAGGACAATCTTTATAGTAATGTGGACTACTGCATTCCCAACATTTTACTATTTCTTTTTGGGTGGTTTCTTTATTGAAGAATGTTGGTGGTTTGGCATTCTTATTTTTAGGCTTATTGAAAGGTTTACTAGTTCTCAACGTGTTACCTCCTTGAAATATTTTATCAACATTTTTATTAAAGTAAGCTGCCCCTATAACATCCCTCTCTTGTGCACCTGAGATAACTTACTCTTGAGGACACTTGCTTTCAAGTGATCTGGATTATTATACTATTGGTCGCTTAATTATGATTATGAGGCACTATGGATATGTTATTATGTGTGTTTACATAGACACGTGCTATTGACTGGGTTCTCCTGAGTGTGTAGGACATTGGACCTCAAGTATGTAGAGGCATCGATGAAACTCCTTGGACTTTGGATCGAGTTAGGGAGTGGAATATTGGGTTTTCATTATTGTTGATATGAAATATGAACATCTGATTAGATGTTATGATGATAGATTTTATTGATGACATGATTCATTGATGATGTAGGATGATGATAGCTTGTCGATGAGACTCACATGTAGAGTAGAGGGGTCATGTATGACTACCAGAGACATTGAGGGAGAGGTGTGGACAACAACCCCTCCATAGCCTACTAGCACTCCCACCATGGCTCCAACTATAGGTTAACAATTACATAGTTCGAGAAGACCCAAGATGTCATGAGGGTAGACTGTGACAGTTTCTCATGATGATACTAAGAGGCATGCAATAAGGTAGGGGCCTTATTCATTATAGGCCCTTAGTCTCCCACAAGATCAACTGACAAACTATTGACTCCAGGGGTTTTTGATGTCTACCAAGTCAGTTAAGAGGTGAGTGGAACCCTTGGAGCATGTAGTGCATCCTGAAGGGCACATCCGGCAAGAAAAATGGAATCAAGCAAGTGGCACCCTTGGAGCATGTAGAGCATCCTAAAGGGAACATTGTGCAAGGGAAACGAAATGACGGGAGTGGCACCCTTGGATAATCTAGTGCGTCTTGAAGGGCACGTCGCGTTGTTAACTAATAAGTGAATAAACCTAGATGGCCTTAAAAAAAATAATGTGATAAGAAAGATTTAAAAAAAAAATTCCCTAATAAAATGTCACCTAGCTTAAGAAAATAAAATCTAGGTCTAAGTGATACTAGTGGTAAAAAAAATAATAAAATAATAATAATAATAATAATAATAATAATAATAATAATAATAATCATTAAACATGTGACAAGAAGGGGGTAAGCCATTCAAT
>SNQJ01S0091791.1:0-20580 GCA_010110895.2 Picea sitchensis | reverse complement strand
GTCAAGCTTAGGAGTGACCTTCTTCTCATGGATTCATAGCCCCAACTTGGGGGGTGACTTGCTACCGAGAAATGGAGCATAAATTCTACGGTTGGGTGGAATGTCTATCCTCTATAGTTGTTATTATGCATTATGTTATTTCTATTGATTGTCGAGTTTAATTGTTGTGCATTTTACTGTATACATTGGTGTAGATGTTTCATTTTAATATGTGTTTTATATGTTTGAATTTTGTTGTGCATGATTAAATCATATGCACTCACGAATTCAGAATTGTTATTAGCTGGATGAATTCATGTGTCTCATTGTGTATATTTATGCATTTAAGTATGGTATCAAAATTATAATTTGTCGATTTAGTTGTAATGAGACTCGATATTCAATTTAGGTATGTTACAGGGTGGTATCAAAACTTTTATTTCAACACTAGACTCGTATGGGATAAAGACCTACATGGATTTAAAAAGTTCTATATTGCAGAGCATTAGTCTGTGTCGAATTTGGGGAAAACAATGATTTTAGATTTAAATTTTCCAAATTATGGGGGAAATATGCATGTAATTTGGAAAATGGATGCCAAATTAATAGTTTGGGGAAAATTTTGGCCATGAAAATATAATTCTATATATTTCATGGTGGTGGTAAAATAAAATAATGTTTTCAGTTGAAAAAGAAACTTTTGGGAAAATTATCAAATTTTTGCAATATATTTTTTTCAAAGATTTTTGAAAAATTATATACAAGTAATGATGTGGACCATACATGTGACATGGATTGACAAGTTAATAAATGGTAGTGCTAGGATGGAAAAAATTAAGGGTCATATCATGAATTTTGGTGAACCAACGACCTAGATCAAATTTGATCTTGACATCAACAGTGTAGATTCATCCTATACTTCGACAAAAATATCCAAATTAAATGACTTTGCCATTATGACCAATTCTTGAACTCACCAAAGTCACAAATTTCTTAGATCGGTAATGTAACAATCACTTTAGTATGTCCATGAAGAAAATTTGAAGCCAATGAAAAGTTTCGGAGTTCGACAAAGTTTGGTGAATCAACAACCCAGATAGCATTCAATCTTGATATTAAAGATCTAGCACGATCGCGGATTTGTTAAAAAAAATACTAATTTAAACAAGTTTTCCGATATAATTTTTCAATGATCATAAAAGATGTTTTGCATAGTTTGCAAAAAGAAAAAAAAAAGTGGAGTTGTCCAAAAAATTAAGGTTTTCCAAATTTTCCTATGGATGTTTTTCATAGATTGCCGAAAAAGTCATTTTTCCTTGTTTGTCAAAAAATATATTTTTTGGAGTTCACCAAAAAAGACATTTTTGAAAGTTTGTTGAAAGGAAATTCTTTTTTTTTTGAGGTTTCCAAAGTGCATTTTGTAGTTCACTAATGGAAAATAATTTTTCGAGTGAATGAAGGAATTATTTTCCAGTCTGTTGATAGAAGGATTTTGGCAACCACTGATAGAAGGATTTTTGCAATTGTCGATAATAGGATTTTGGTGACCCATGATGGAAGGATTTTGGAAACCACAGATAGAAGGATTTTGGATATCAATAATAGAAGTATTTTGTTGACCTCTAATACAATTATTTTGGAAACCACCAAGGGAAGGATTTTGGAGACACTCGTTAGAATGGTTTTGGAAACCAGTAATAGAAATATTATGGTGACCATAGATAAAAGAAATATTCGGGTCACCGATGGAAGAAATAAGTTTACCATCAATGAACGGAAAGGAGTAGGATGAGATGGCCGACGTACAGGATGAAAACTAACCATTATCATCCATGTGTCATTCCATGTCAACTACATTTACACATCAACAAGATGATGACCTTTATAAAAAATTCCTGGAGCAAAAATATTTTTTTGGCCATAACAAAGAAGATTAACTCAGAATCCAATGAAATTTAAAGGGTATGTCCGTAGAGATATTTTCTACAAAAGTCCCATTAAGGACCATTGACTATTTGTGCTTAAATTTTTCAGAAAATGTGAATTAGCGGTTTTTAAAGAACCAGGTGGTTGTCTTTGACCGAGGTTTTGTTATTAATCATATTTTTACAGTGAGACCAAAAAGAAGACATGAAGATACCCAAATGGTATTTTGGAATAATTTGAAAGGGTTTGGATGTTGATGTTTTTGGTAGTTGCAGGAGGTAACGAATGAAATCTTGAGAAGAGAAAACCCCAAATCACTTGCATTGATAGATAAAGGTACAAGTCGTCCGTATTGAGTAAAGACTAATTATAGTTATGTTATAAATTAGCTTGTAAGAAAGTTTTACAAGTTATCCCTATATGAAAAGAAACTTCCCCTCATTATATATATATATATATAAGTGTACCCTATTGTTGTGTTGGTTTTGTCACTTAGGTGAGCAAAACAACAACACTTGCATGCCTAGTTGGGCCTTCTAAACAAGACATAAGTTCGTGAGTGGGTTAAACAATCCAAAAAAATGTAATAAACAAAGAACAAAACTAAAATAGCTAAGAAAAAAAAGTTAGAATGCATGAGAAACTTAGAACCATAAACAATAAACCAAGTACCAAGATAATGCTACCAATGGATAACTATATTAGTAGGAAAAACATCGTAGAGACAAATGAGGACTTATGAGTCCCCTCTTCCTCCTTGGGAGGTCTATTGAGTTCCCTAATAAAGAGATATTCTTACAATGGAAGAAAAATGGAAAATGGAGAAGACAATCAATGCTTATTCCCTCAAGAGGTGAATGGAGTGGCCTATTGCAACGATGCTTGAATACTCCAAGGAGAAAAGAGGATTCTCAAGGGAGAATTGAGGCATCATAAAAATATTATGAAGATCTTGGTTTCTTAGTGCACCCATGGCCTTCATTTATATCATTTCTTCAAGGAAAAATGTAATTGGTTCTTGGTGTGAACAATGGGCCTTTTAGGGCACCCTTTGGTCCTTGACTAGCCCCCAATTTGGATTTCGCTCAGATATGGAGGTCAAATCAAGTTGGGAGCTGGTCCATAAGTGGTTGGGGAGTCGACAAGAACCATAAATGCGTCATTCACAGGAGTGCACAACGTTTCTCACAAAAAATTGTGCATTTGGTACATTGTGCGCTCTGAGGGATTTGTTGTCTCGCACACTGTGCACGCACTTCCTTTGGTGAATTTGTGCATGTCAATTTTTTCCCAATTGTATATTTTTTGCCTTTTGAAATGTATTTTAGTGTTGCATGTGAACTAATGTTTGTTGGCATTGTTGTATTTCTGTAACCATTTGCGTGCAATGTTGTGGACACAATTTCAGTGATAACATATGCCCCCTGATGTGCGAGGTTAGGAACATACATATAGTTGAAATACATCAATGCTTCTTCTACTGAGAATGCCATTGTAATGAAGAGTGGTGAGAGGAACTGCAGGGGTGATCCATCAGAGGAAGAGGGGAAACTATGGGACCCAATCCTTTCTCTAGGGAGAAAAAGGAAAATCTATATACAAACGAGTAGGGCATGCCCCATGCTCGTGTCATGTAACCAAAATGTAAGACGATAACTGAATATGTATGCTGGTGTAAATAACTACAGCGCCCTCTGGGGCAGTTGATAACGGAATATGACAATTCATAATGATGAACATACTCTGAAGTGAGGCAACAACGCTTGTAAGAAGTGTCGATGAATCATAGGAATTGATGGCCTAACAAATTCAGAGGTCTTCGGCTGGTATAAAACAACTGCAATAGTCTCATAGTAACACCCACTGTAACATGAGATTTTTTTGAAGTCAAATGTTATGGGGTGAATGAAATCAAAGAGAAATGATGATTCTCTCTGTCTTCTGAGACTCCTCATTCTAAAGGTAATGAGAGTCAAGATATTGTCTCCCTTCTAGAAATTGTGTCGGTGACAACAGAAAGGGAGACGTGACTCCAAGAAGAAAAGGGATTCATGAAATCCACTAAGATGAGATCAGGTAATGATAGGTAACATAGACGAAGTGAAGATGTGGTGAGACTCAATACTTCCCTTGGTTGAGGAATTTTGAAGGGGAATTGACAACAACCGTAAAAGTTTATCTAGTGTGAGAGGGATGACTAGATATGGGGTTAAACTGTGCCAAAGGCTAACAAAGTGGACAAACTCAAAGATCATGGGTACATGGACTTGGGATTCTCAGGGTTTATGAACGATGTTGGAATAAAGAGAAAGAGTGGATGCCCCAACCAAGGGATACATGGGTTTCTTTGCTGGGAAAAGGAGGTCATCAAGGGTGATGACAAAAATATAAGTAAATGTTGGAAACAAAGGATTTTTACAATTAACAAATAAATAAAGAATAATTTGGGATGAGTGTACATATAGAGAAATGGGTGCCCCAGTGAAATATGGCTTGGCCTATGAGGGCACAAGTTGTGAAGAGAACTGGTGGAGGGTGAGGGCCCCATGGGTGGGTTTTTGTATGACGTAAATCAATGGAGGGTAATCTGCAGATGGGACAATTAATGGTGGATGAAATGGATGGTTGATGATACTGGGAGATGTTGTCAAATAGAACTGAGATGATATAAGATGGGAGCCCATTGGGAAAGCCAGAAATATGATGAGAAGAAGTATGTGGCTTATTCTCGTAAGTTCATGAGATTATCGGGATTCCCATCCATAGAGGGTGAAATCAGCATGAGTGTTAAGTTTCCAAGGGGAACTATGAATGGGAAAACTCATGTGGGGGAGAGTGCTATCGGGTGACAGTGCTAAAATGTATTAGAGGTGACGGTACTGTAGATCCGGGTGTAAGGAACCTAAAGGTAAACGCCAGAGGGTGTGACTGGGAGATGCAATTGATTTACATAAGGAATAATTACATGCCAGTGTCGAACATATACCTGAAGGGGTTGCATTGTTGTGATGACCAAGTACCTACACACATAAAAACAAAATACCCTACATGAAAAATATCTGATGATAAAGAACATATAATAGTTATCCGAGCATATAATAGTTATCTGATAATTTTGAACATGAGCATGCGTACTTGAACGTGACGTGAGAGAAATACTCCCCCGGGGCCAAGTTCAGATGATGACCTAGGGAATGTGACTGTGTAGATGGAGGGACCAGGATCCCATGGATGAAAATGGATCAAAAAATGGAGGCTCAAGGATCCTATAACTGAGTGTGGAATTTTGGAAAAAGGGTCTACATATGGATGGTGGGCACACTATGCCACCTCATTTACACCTATCGCTATAGTGATTTGACTAGAGAATTTGGAGGATATTTGGAAATTATAGGATCTTGACTTGACCGATCTAGGATTTTTGAGAGTCAAGTTAGTGGTCCTATCCTCTTACATAGTGTGAATTTTGTATAATTGAGTTAGGAGTAGTACGAAGGGTCGTACAAGGGTAGGTTTAGGGGTGGGCCCACCAATGCGTGTGAGAAGGAAGAATACTCGCATGCAGATGCATGAGTATAATTCCATATCTCATGCATAGTGTTTAGTTGTGCTTGACACATCCACGTATGGGGGCTCGGGGGAGGAAAATATAGGCGCGCATGAGATACATGCCTGTTCGACTGATAGTTGCGCACTATGTGCAGTTGTTTCTCAGACAGTTGCACATCAGTGCGAAACTGTGTAGAGGGAAGGTGTGCATGTGTGCACACCTTTCAGGGTGAAAGTTGTGCATTGATACGTAGTTGTGTCTCGGATAGATACACATTAGTGCACAGTGTGTAAAGAACATGCATGCACATGTGCACAGCTGTATGGATGAAAAGCCACTCACTAGAGGAAAGGCTAAGGGTGTTTTGAAAGTTTGAGTTTTTTATGTTTTTGATGGATGATAAGGATTGACCAAGTGTTTTTGTGTGGATGCATGGGATCAAATTATGAATGGAGAGCACTATTCTAGTTCACTAGAGAGAGAGAGACTGGGAGCGTCTCCGAGAGGTGGTGAGAGAGCAGTTGAGCATTCAGAGACACTTAGCATCCTGTGGCTTTCTCAAGTTCTTCGATTGCCCATTGATATGATTGCAAGAGTCCATGTTGCAGTATTTGATAGCTATGTAGAGACTTGGTCTACAATGTTTCATCATGAGGGGAGAACATCTGCCATTATAATCTATGGAGGATGTATATTTTTTGATGGGGCTCCCATTTTGAGGGATGGCCCTTCCTGTTGACCCCCAGATACTAGGATATGAGAGAGTGGTTAACTTGGCACGTCGCTACTACTCAGGGCCAAACCCGATATCGGGTTCATTAATTCATATTGAGGTGCTCGATGAGCTCCTGACAGAGTGCATTGTTTCCATGGTAGTGAGGATCTATGGATCCTTGGCGACTCAGCGTATCATGGGAGGTCAACTAAGGATTGTGGAGAGGGTCCTGGATGGGGACCATTTTTGGGGGGGACTGATGCAGCACTCCAGGATGATGGGGCATGTTCATCGTTGTCGGACCACTTAATCTAGTGAATTTGTAGTTGCGTCGATCCTGGTGGAATGGTTTTTGCAGAGGGTGCCCCTTTTGTTCCTTAGGATTTTGTTGGCACCTTCAAGGCCGTGAGAGTGGTGTCTGATGGAGTGGGCCCATGTGATGGCGCAACATGGGGGAGGAGAGGGTGGCCATTACTTCATGGCCACTGTGGCATGTGTTTGGATTCATATGATAGATGTGATACTATGGTATCAATATGGTGGTATGGACTACCGAAACGACCTTGACATGATGCTGCCTCCTCGGGAGGACTGGGATCAGAGAGGTAAGTTTGTGTATTTTTTTTTTTTGTTATCTTTATAGTGTATCATATGATTATATGGATGCTAACTCTACCGTTGGTGTTGTGTTGCAGATGTGGGGACTCGAGACCATGGGGAAGAGATGGTCAGAGAGCTGGCTTGACAGGAACCAACACGACCATCGTGGGTAGGACAGAGGCATAGGCAAGATGATTCTAGTGTTGGGGTAACACATGAGCTGATGGAAGGCCAGAGGATGAGACTAGATGACGCTAGTGCTCAACCAATGCATGGTTCGCATGTAGAGGCCAGAGGGGGGATGGAGGACCTACATCGATGGTTCGAGGAGGTTCTACAGGGTGTGTTGGAGGGTATGTGGGACCACATATAGGATGAGATGGTCCTAGAGGAGTGTGTGAGTGTGTCGACGTAGTGGAGAACCTTGATCTGTCGAGCAGTTGTAGCATGGGAAACGATGAGTGGTCGGGTGCCCCCTGGACCTAGAGGACCCCCAACTGATGGGGCACTTCCAACTAACAAAGGACCTAGGTGGGGAGCTCTGGGCGCACCATGAGTTTTGGGTTTTGTATTTGTATAGGATTACGAGACCATTTTGTACAGGGTATTTGATACCCATTTTGTGTAGGGTAGGGGGTACATATTTTGTACCTATAGGGGTGAGGACACTCATTGGCCTACTGGCGATGTGTTTTATATTTTGTAAACACCGGTGACACAATTTGATGATATATATATGTATGGAAATATATATTTGGATCTTTCATGTCAACATGTGTTTGATGTTTTTTATGATGTATGATGTCTAATTTTCCATTAATTTTCCATCGACTAAGCAAGTACTGAATCGGGTTGGAATCTACTACCACTTTGGTAGTTCGAATAAGGATATAGTGTGACAGTTTTTGGAATAYGAGGGAGATTTTATCATCAAKATTGTACTTCAGGGGTGCCCCTGAAAGATTTTTACTAATGTAGTAAATGACATGTTCACGCCCGTCTTCCCCTAGTTGGACGAGGACTCCTGCTACTGAGATGGTTGAGGCTGAAAAGTAGAGGATGTAATCACAATCATAGTCTAGAGGATTAACAAAAGGGTCATTAGATACGACCTCTTTCAATTCATCAAAATAGGTTTGAGCATGTTCATCCCATCAAAATGGGATATCAAGACATAGTAAGTGGAGGAAACCATGCGCCCGAGTCGCGTAATCTGTGACAAAGCGATCTAAAAAAGTATCTTTTCCTTGTAGCTCTGTAGTTGACATAAATTCATAGGTAGTGGAATTTCCATGATAGCTTGGACCTTGAGGGGGTCTACTATGATGCCGTGTTAGGAGACAATGAACCGAAGAAGGTGTCTGACGATGATGCAAAATATAGACTTGAGGGGGTTCAAGAGGATATTATACTGGAAACATCATTGAAAAACGATGCATAAGCCATCTAAATGATGAGTTTGATTCTTGGATCGAGGAGTGAGTTTGTCTAAGTATGCGAGGATTATGTGAGAAAGATCATGGAAAACATAAGTCATGGCCTGTTAAAATGTAGCACCTGCATTCTTGAGTCCAAAAGGCATGACACAATAATAAAAAGTACCCCATGGGGTAGTAAAAGAGGTTTTATATTGATCCGCTGGATGGATTTGGATTTGATTGTAGCCAGAGAACCCATCTATGAAGGACAAAGCCCCGTGGTTTGCACAGTCATCGATAATTTGGTCGATGAAAGAGGTTGGAAAGTTGTCTTTGGGACATCCATGGTTGAGATCGCGAAACTCAGTGCAGACGTGAATTGTTCCCTATTTTTTGTTAACAACGATGGGGTTGGAAACCCATGAGGTATACACAATGGGGTAAATGAACTCTGCAATGTGCAATTTGTCAATTTTGGCTTTGATAACTGCAAATTTGGATGAGTGAAGGGGGCGCTTCTTTTGACGAACTAGGGTGACATCTGGCCATGTGTGGATGCAATGTTCGACTATGGAAGGACTGCGGTTGGGCATATCCATATATGTGCAGGAAAAAATATCTGCGTATTCCTGAAAGAGACCTTTGTAAGTTGTGAGTTCTTGAGGGGAGCATGTAGCATCAACGGTGATTTCTTCTACGATTTTTGGTTTGATGGAAATTTTGATTTTGGCGGTGGGTGAAATCTTGGCCATGTTGCCTTCTTCAAAAGCATCTGGGGTAGGGATAGGGTTATTGAACCAATCTATATGACTTGAAGTAATAAAATCCTTGGTTTCGATTGGATGAATGGAATATTGGATAGGAGGGTGAAAGGATTCATGTGAGATAAAAATTTCTCGATAATGGAGCACATTCCACGGGAAATCAGAGGTAGTGAGCTCCTCCAGGATATCTTCATTGTAATGGAAAATGTGAGAATATAGGGGATCCAAGGAGGTGGCAGGGGAGATTGTCAAAGTATGATTGTCCTCAAGCGGCGAGGACGTATAGGGGACATCACATACAGGGTGATATGGCTCGATTGACATAAACCAAATGTCAAGGCACTGTGGGTGATAAATTGTGGTAGGGGGAAATATTTCTCGTGGGAAATTTTCTGGAGAATTGGGAGGATTTCGGGGAATGTCCTCAGACAGTTGATCTATGAACCATGGAGGGATGGGAAGTAACTCAAGTTCATGGGAGGTAATATTGACAATATTTAGAGAGTGTAGTACTAATGGTGAGGTGGTCGGATGTGGTTGACTAGGGGTTGAATGATGACCTCAATATGTAACAATTAGAGGACATCGATATGTAAAGTGAGCAAGTGAGTTAAAGAGAGCACAAGGGAATTTCATCCATTTGGGGAATGAAGAAGAGACATAATGAATGTTAGTGATGTGAGCACCAAAAAGTGGTGGCGGAGAGGGTTCTTTTTGAAAGGTTTGGTGTACTAAAACTAGCATATGGAGAAACTGAGGTAGAGCTGGGAAATGATGAGTGTATTGGAAATACTCTAAATAGATGGCACAAGAGAATTTGGTTCATATCCCTTTATTTCCTATAGTGGAGGACATTTTAGTAGTATTATATGTGCTTGGTGAAGCGGTGAGAAATGTGGTTGCTTGAGGGAGTTGGATCAGATTGCATAACTCGGGAAGAGTAGGACATATACTAGTGGGGTGTTCCTCTCTTTCGCATAGTGCACAAGGAGGTTGAATTCGGGGAGGAAGTGGAGTTGTGGCATCTTTCTTCTTTCATCTTCCCCCAACAGTGGTAGTGGTTCCATTAGTTGGGGGTGAGGGTGGTGCATTCATAGGCTATACTGGAATCTGCATCGGGATTCCCTTTGGCTAAGGGGGGAGAGATGGATGAGGAACCATCGCGGGTGGGTGAGGATACCATATAGGGATGGAAATCACCATGTTGGGAAGGGTAAGCATTGCAACTACCAAAAATGCTTGAACTCCAGGTGGGGGGTAGAATAAGGGAATTTGAGTAATGGCTTGAGGGATTGTCTTTGAAACTGATATTTTCCCCTGGAGGGGCCAGGAATCAAGGATAGGTGGTGCATCAGGGTTCTCGAGGAATGATTGAGGTAACAGTTCTTTAATTGGTGGAACATCGAGGTCTGGAGAGGCCTCAATTGGAATAATGGTGTCTCTAATGTCAGTTTCATTAGAATATACGACACACACTTGTGCTAAAGGGTGTAGGAGAGGTGGTGCTCCATGGTATGCCCCTTCACAGTGATGGGTCCTTTTAAATTATGGAACCCTTGTAGATGAGTGAATAAGCATCTGAGCTAGTGCGGACAAGAGGTAGAATTTTATCAATGTTGGTGGAGTGGTTAGGCTCAAAATTTGTAAGTTGGTCGATGGTGACGATTTTCTCATTGTGGGGGAACATCATCGTTCGAAACAAAGAAGAGGATATTTCCTTCATAGCATACATGTAGCTACATACAAACAAGATATTTTAATCAAGAAGGGCATTGATAAATTCAATGTCGATGAGGATGGTTTTTCCCCCATGTTCGATGGGGACATTTTGGAAGATCCCTTCAGGGGAATATGGTTGACCATCATAGGATCTTAAGGTGATGGTGGATGGTACTAGATCAGGGGAGAAAAGTTTTTTCCATAAGGTTTTGGACATGATGCATGTGGATGCACCTTCATTGATGATACACTAATGAACTGTGATGTTCTGAATCTTTAATGGTATCTGGAAAGTGACCAGAACAGAGAGGCCTAGTTCTTAGCTATCTAGATCAAATGTGATGAGTCTAGTATCACTTATATCAACTACCCCCAAGCCAGAAAAAAAGGATTTCCACTGAGTTGGACATGTTTGGAGGACCTACAATACCAATATGGCAGCAAGAGATCGCGCTAAGTAGTTGACTAGACTGTAATTGTGTGCTTCCCTAGCTTGAGGGTTATTGACATTTTGTTGCAATGGAATGTGAGGTATACGAATGGTAGGTTCAACATTTAGGTGTGGAATCATCAATGGTTGTATGGATATAGCTAGAGTCATTTCTGAGGTTGTTGGAGTAGATTCATAGGGCGCGTCGAATTGACGATTGTACATTTTCAAAAGAATCTCTAAATCGCTGATGAGGAGGATATTACGATCATCTGGATTTCAAGGGTGGATGGGCCTTGGGTTTTGATACTACCCCATTTGTGGTGGGGAAGCATGTACCTCTTGTTCATTATTCATCACACATTGGTGTGGAATAGGGTTTTGCAGCACGGATGGGGGTGGTTGTTGCAAGTATTGTTGTAGGGCCTGTTGAGGGGTAGGCGACGCTGGAGGATGTTGCGCATTCATGGATTCTTTCATCCATTTGAAGTCAACAATTTGGGGACAATGGTGAGTATAATGTCCATAATCACTGCAAAGAGCGCAAGGGAAGTTTGTCTTGATCTTTTTGTTGTTTTTCTTCCCTTGGCGTTTGTTGTTATTGTCCCCTTGAAGGTTCTGGTTGCCTTGATTTTGGTTTCCCCTAGTGGGTTGGTTTTGTTGGGGGTTATTTTCACCTGGTACCAGGTTATTATTATTTTTTGGTTTTTTCTTTCTTCTTGGCATTATTAGACTAATGGGAAAGATTTTCCGTATTCAACTATTCAATAGTATGAATCTATTGAATGGGAGAGGGTTGAACAAAGTTAACACTGGCATGTGGTTTTCCATGTGGAGGAGAAACCAGCTGTGGAGGACTAGGAAATGGAAAGTACATATTGTTTTCTGGAAATGATCCATAGGGAGTATACGAAGGTGAAGCCCTTTCACTAGTTCTTAGTTTATATGATGAGGTATATGGTGAACTTGAACTTGGTTGAGAGGTTGAATGCATCATGGGTGTCGGGGAGGGTCCACTCATGGGTGGGGGAGAAACAGGATATGGTTGTTGGTAAGGGGGTGGAGGGTAAGACGATGACCCTCCATGTGGTTGCGTATATTGAGGTGCACTATACATAGGTGGTGGTTTGATATAAGGGTTGTGATGTTTCATGATACCAATCAACCCATCCACATTGTGGGGCATCCCAGGTTTGTCCTGGCCAAATGGTACAGGTGTGTGTGCATCAGGTAACACTGTGTATAAGTAACTTTATTGAGCATGGATAAGGTCAAATTGTTGGGCCTTGTTGATGTCTTCCTCTTGCTACTGAGGAAAAGTGGATTTTACATCCTTGGAATGTATAGAGACGAGTGATTTTAGAAACCAATCAAGGCGTTGCTCTTTGGTGGTTTCTGCTTTACACAAACTACGTCGTTAATGCCATCCATGGATGTGGTTGGAAATATGCATAGTTGAGGTTTGTTTTCACTCAGAGAGAAATTCTAAACCAATGTCATGATGAACTGGTAGTTGAAAAAAGGCCAAAAAGGCTTTGGCCAAGGATTCAAAAGTCAGATGGGACCCCGATTTTTCTTCCACATACCATTTGGCTGATGGACCAATGAGTGTTCTTTGAAATAACCTTAAGAGGATGTAATCATCCATGATTTTGTTTGAAGAGCACCATAAGTGGAAGTTCATAACATGGTTGGTGGGATCTTCCCCCAGTTTCCCTTCAAATTTTGAAATATCTAAAGGTAGTTTGGTAGGCATATTGGGCCATGTGGGGTCATGTAAAATGGGATCATTTGTGAGTTTAGTCAAATCAAGAACATTGATAGATGTCAAGTATGGCATATGGGGATTTGGTGGAGGAATATTTCTAGCCGTTGTGTGAGTAGGTAGGGGACCTAACCGTTGAGATTGATTTGGTGGGGTTGTTCTTCTCCCTTGAGAAGAAGTTTCCCCCCCAAGATAGTGGATGGATGTCATTGGGAATTGGACCCAAGAAAAGTGGAACCAATTAAATTTGATCCCAAAATAGTAGCACTCACGGGGGTGTAATATGATTGATTCGGTGAGTTGGAAAGACTAGGGACTCCTCCTAGAATGAGAGGGAGGTTTTTCAAGCACCTGGAATGATGGGGATTCTGTGGGTCCCCTATGATGTCTAAATAACAAAGTGATTGTCTGAAAATGGTGATGATAAAAATAAATGAACCAAATATTTATATAATTTGGAGGTTCACAAGATAATACAACTCATACTTGCATGTAATCAAATGAGCATCATACATAAATCAACTATGAAATCATAAAACATGTGGGTATGTGGATTTTGTCCATGTGGGGGAACAAACAAAACAATTTCTCATGTGCTAAAAGATGTATTTTCCTTCCTCTAAAATAGCACTATACCTTCCAAGAGCACTCAATAGTGGGGTCTGAAGCCACTAGAATAGGAAGTAGTGAATGGTCAAATAATTAGTTATAATGAGGGGTAGGGGGTGCATATCCCGAAAGATCTGGTGATATTTCCCAATATACACACAAAATATGATCAAGGTGCAATTGCATCCCACAATTGCCACATGGTTAGATGTCCTAAATTTGGTCACTAGGTACCTCGGTCAAAGTGTGACATTTAGATTTTTAGCCTCAGAAATGGGTCATGGGATGGATCCCTTCCAAGAGATGGGTGGCTCAAGGGGGGACGCACAGAAAAAATAGACCTAGGCCTTCAACCCTTCATGGGTATATCCCTTCCTTATGGTGTAGGAACACTTGACTTGGAGGATTTGAAAGTTCCATATTTGTCAATGTATAATGTTTGAAAATGTGAGAACCAGATAATGGGGGGTTATTTGGATGCCTACCCTCGAGATCCTACTTAGATTAAGAATTTATTTTGGCACTTCCTGTGGAGGAAAAATTTGTTAGTTTTTAGAAAAAAATTAGATGTGGTGGGATGAGAGATTGTGGTTGTGAACCAATGCCATTTGAATTAAGTGGGTATGGATAATTTCCAAAGAAGTAGTGGTACATTTCAGAATTCCTTTGGAAAAAACCTACTTCAACCTCCACAATTCAAAATGGAAATTATGAGAGTAAGGAGTGACTTTGTGTGTGAGAAAGTGAAAAAGTGTGCTAAGTTTTAATAAGTTAGGTGTGAAATTGAAACATGTGGACTTCTTGTGGTCCTTACAAATCTTTGTTACCTATCTTACTAAGTTTCATTGGTACAACCTTGCATAATTTTAAAATACCTAAAGAACTAGCATGTGGATATATGGGTCCTTACCAATCCTTTAAACTCCCTAAATGTGGTTTACACTAAGAAAGCTTGAAAAAATATCCTATATTGAAAGCATGCGGGCATGTATGGGCCCATTACTTTGATCTTTAAACTTCTCTAGTGATGTAAACTATAAAAACAATTTCAAGAAAGTATCTTAAGTTTGAAACATGTGGGCATGTATGGGCCCTTACAATTTTAAGATGATTTCAAAAAAGAAACTAAGAGGATCCCTAGGGGGGAATTTTTCCTCTCAATTTTTTTTTTTTTAAAGGGAGATGAAATGTCCCTTTAACAACCTTTATGATTCTTAATATCGCTCTATGGTGCGAGAGAAGAGCATACTCAATGATCAAAGTAAATTTATGGTCCCAATGTAAGTGTTTTTATATGTGATAGCAATAATCTCAACTTAAATTTACAAACCAAACAAGCCATCCATGTGGCAACCAAAGAAAAATAAGAGAATATTTGGTTCTTTTTACCCCATAAGTGCAAGTGTTTAGCTAAATTTTCACATGGGAAAGGATTCTAAGTGGAGTGCATGTGAATTACAAATTGTATGAAAGAAAAAATCTGAAGGCTAAGGGCCCTCAAATCATCAAAAAACCCCTTACAATTTTGAAAATCTGGATCTGTGCATGGGATACAATTCTTATAGGTGCACAGAGGGTGCACAATGTGCAGAAGACACAGAGAAAAGAAGTATGTGGTGCGTAGAGTGTGCGTATGTGGGAAGGCAAATCTATGCACTTTCTGATATACGTCAGGGGAAATTGTTTTGAGTGAAATTCTCCTCCTGCAACTCAAAATTTTTTCCGTTGACAGGTAAGGTTGGGCCAATTATGGTACCTTCAAGAAAAATTGATTAAAATAAGTTCTCTCTAATCCCAAATAGGTTTGAATTTGATACCTTCTCCCTAGTATGATCGCTAATTTGTCGTGTGGTTTTGTCACTTGGGTAAGAAAAACAACAACACTTGCATGCCTAGTTGGGCCTGCTAGACAAGAAAAATGGTCATGAGTGGGTTAAACAAGTCAAACACATGTAGTAAACAAATAAACAAACTAAAAAAAATAAGAAATAAAAGTTAGAATTCATGAGAAAATTAGAACCATAAACAATCAACCAATGACCAAGATAATGCTACCAATGGATAACGATATTAGTAGGCAAACCACTGTAGAGAAAAATGAGGACTTATGAGTCCCCTATGCCTCCTTGGGAGGGCTCTTGAGTTCCCTAATCGAGATATCTTATTACAATGGAATAAAAATGGAAAATGGTGAAGACAATCAATTCCTATTCCCTCAAGAGGTGAGTGAAATGGCCTATTGCAATGATGCTTGAATACTCCAAGGAGAAAAGAAGATTGTCAAGGGAGAATTGAGGCAACATAATAATACTATGAAGACATTGGTTTCTTAATGCACCCATGGCCTTCATTTATATCATTTATTCAAGGAAAAATGTAACTGGTTCTTGGTGTGAACAAGGGGCCTGTTAGGGCACCCTTTGGTCCTTGACCAACCCCCCATTCAGGTTTTGCTTAGATATGGAGGCCAAATCAGGTTGGGAGCTGGCCCGTAAGTGGTTCGGGGACTGACAAGCACCATAAATCTTCCATTCATAGGAGTGCGTGGATTTTCTCATACACAGTCACACATTTGGTGCATTGTGCGCTTTGAGGTATTTTTTGTCCCGCGCACAATGTGCATGCTTCTTTTGGTGAATTTGCGCATGTCAATTTTTTCCCAATTGTATAGTTTTTATTTTAGTGTTGCAGGTGAACTAATTTTTGTTTGCATTTCTGTATTTCTGTAACCATTTGTGTGCAATGCTACAGACAAAATTTCAATGATAACACCTATCCTCATTTTTGGACACACACAACTCACCCTCCTAAAATATATGAGGAAGCCATAGGAATACTAGTCTGAGGTAGAATAAGTCGACTTGATCTGAGGCATTTCTGAGAAAACATAATGGGAACCTGTGTAACAACATATATCTCTATGTTTGGGTGAATTTCGCTTGGATATATTTATTTAGCAGGACTCCTACTCTGCTTGGGGGTGGCACTTGAGGATTCCTATGGTTGGGTGGTAATGAAAGAGAATTACCTAAGGTTAACCAAGAAAACCTAATTTTTTGTGTTATCTATCCTTGGTTATTCTTCTTGATGTCCTAATTATTTACTACAGTTATTCTAGCAATAAAAATTAGACATGGTATTAGAGTGGTTCTTGAAGAATACCATTAGCACAACAAGGAAGAAGTCCTAGGGTTGTTGAAAGCCTTATTGCTAATACAAAAGAAGGGGTCGAACATGTTAAAATATTGATCCCTTGTTTAGGGTCCTAGGTTGACTGCAAGATCGAACGAACCCTACTAGGTCTACCACAACAAGACACAAAACACCATAATTGAACTGCCTTGTGAGATAATTTGTAGGTGTACTCAAGCGAAAATTGCAGGTGTCTTTGGCATCCTCTATGTGACAGTTTGAAATATTGTAAAGACAAGTTTATAAGGTTAATTATGTGGCATTCTGAAGAAGAGTTCGCAAAATTATTCAAGGTCAAATTATGAAGTGATTGGTGATGAGCTTAGGTCTAGTATAAATCAAAGTTCAGAACTATCCTAAGATAGATTTTTACAGCAAGTCATGACAGAATTTGATGTTTTCTTGATATTGTACTAAGGAGGAGTCACAGGTTGCACCAGATAAAACAATTCTAAGGAAAATGCTACAATTTAAGAGGTATGCACTTGTACATATATTTTTATTTGTATCATTACCATGAGGGTGCTTGGAGGAGGAGGGAATTTTTTCTGCAATCATGGCTTGAGAGGGATCCCAATGCATTATAAGAAACAATAGACTAGAAGTGAAGACTCGAGGTTTGATTATTTTAATTATCATGCCTCTAACCTACATTTCTAGTGTTTCCGACTTTCTAGATTACAGGTAGGTTTTGTATCTATGATAACAAAATTTAAAATTGATTTGAAGTCATGATACTAGAGATATACTTGTTGATTTCCCCTCTAGGAGATATTCTTGTCTTGTTACTTGTTTCTAGAAAATTATCTTCCATGGAGGTTTCCATGGATATTTTTTTCCTGTATTTTTTTGTTCCTGACAGGTTATCCTCCATAGAGGTTGCCATGGAGATGTTGTTTCTTTTGTTTTGTTTTGTTGTTCCAAGGAGGTTACAAAGAAGACATATAACTAGTTGTAGCCATGAGAGGGATCCATAGTGATAGTTGTATAAGGAAACATATTAGATGGTATCTAGCTTGAGACATGAAGCAGTCTGACAAAACAAGGATTTTATACAGATTGACAATCTTACCAGTTCGAATCTTGTCACATGATTCTCTTAATTGAGCGAGTTCTGGCATAGAAAACATGCTCATTTACATCAGAGATCTCTTCCCACCCTGTGGAAGATCGTGAAAGGTATTCCATATCTTCGTGTAGAGAATGATCTCATTCATATAGGTCGTGGGGTCATTTCCGAGCAATGAAAGAATATCCAAGGGGATCTTGGACTTTATGCATTCAGATTTGTGTGGACCCATAACAATTGTTTCCTTCGAAGAGGAGATATCCTTTGAGAGATCTAGAGGATATCACATGGATATTGATAGTGGGAGGTAGGAGGAGATGACGACTTCTCTCCCTCACCCTTCAGTAGTTCAAAGGGACCTAATCAAGTCTATCAATCCAGATGATCCAGTTGATATTCCTAGAGATATTGCAGTAGACCAAAAGAGGCCTGCATGGGTTCATTAGACTTTGAAGGAGGCAAACGGACGTACAAAACTCATGGTAATTTTTGAGATAGAGAGACACCATAGAGACATTTAGGCTATGTTGCAGCTATGATCCACATCATTGATTCTTGAGCCTTCCTGTTATGAGGAAGAATGTAGTTAGTAGATATGGAGAGAATCCATGATGAAGGAGTATTAGTCCATGGTGAAGAATGATGTGTGGGATGTTTTTATGAGACCGTAATGGAATTCTATGGTGACTTCTAAGTGGATCTATAAATATCAAACATACCACTGATGGGAGAATCAAGAAGCAAATAACGATATTTGTTTCCAGAGGATTCTCTCAGGTGGAGGGAATAGATTATGAGGAATCATTAACTCCTGTCTCTCGATATATTTCCATCCAGACGATCATTTCCCTTACAATATCCATGGGATAGAGATTACATCATATGGATGGGAAGACAAACTTTCTCAATGAATAGATTGAGAAATAAGTATACATCGAGCACTCAATTTGTTTCATGATACATGAGAAGGACTCTCATGCGTGAAGATCGAAGAAGGACTTGTATGGACTTATCTAGGCACCTTGAACTTGGTGTACAAGGATTCATGGATATGGATTGAGATATGCCTCTAGTATTGACACAAGATTACAGGGATATGCTGACTCTGATGAGGAAAGGAGTGTTTTATAACACCTCTAGGTGTTTCTTTACCTTGGGATATGCCATGAATTCTTGGTGTATCAGGGAATGGACTTTTCTTCCTTGAGTACCACAAAAACAAATAGTATTGCGGATGGTAGTTTGTGAAGCAGTGTAAATTCACAAACTGTTTGCAGACTTTATTGATCAGTGATATCATTATGTTCAAGACATGATGTAGAGGGTGATAGTACATGTGTAGTACTTTCCTATAGATGACCAGATTGCATATGATCTCAAGAAGCTTCTTTCTAGGATGAAGTTTGAGTACTTACGTGAGATACTTGGCATGATCCCTTACTCGTTGAGTGGGAGGGTTGATGATTGCATCTTCCTAATACATTCTCTAGATTGTACTTCTCTGGAATGATTTGGCTTGATATATGAGGACACCTATGTGATAGGTGAGATAATACTCCTATGGACTTAGTTTAGTTGATCTATGATATGATTCGTACTCCTCTGGACTGAGTTGATTTGACTTGTATTTGGTCTCCTCTTGTACTCCTATGGACTGAACTAAGTTGACTAGAGATGGTTCTCCAATTCATACTCCTATGTAATTAGTCGATTTGATCTATGAGAGTGATGTCCCTAGTGGTTGAGAACTAGAGGAGACATCATGGGGAGTATACCCATGAAGTCACAGTATGGGATAAACACTAGTGCTTTTAGAGGGAGGAGCCTCTGGAGGCCCACATGGGATGATCCATGTGTGATGTACCCTTTAGGTAGAGATCAAGTGGTTGAGATGTCCATGAATTTGGGAGGATATTCCACTGGCCAACAACCCTTAGGGGTTGGGAATTTCGACCTAGGATGGTGCCCAACAACCCTTGCAGACTGATGGTCATATGGTTGGGAGAATTTTCACTGGATTGATGCCCAGCAATCCTAATGGGTTGGGAGATAATTCATCTTGGTTGTTTCCCAACAACTCTTGGAGACCATTGTTCCTCGAAGACTCATTGTGGATGAGACTTCCTTGACAATGCACTATGGACGTATAAGTCCTAATGTTAACCTAATGGGTTGTGAATCCTAGAAGTTCCACATGGGTGCACACATTTCTAACATGTCCACATTGGTGTTGGAATGTGTGACATGGAGATACTAAATATAGCATGGTATGTGAGACCTTGTCATGGTCAGAGGACCATGGTATAGCTTGCAAGGATATGAATACTAGAAGAAAACGTCATTGAGAATACCTCCCTAGCTAAGAGGGAGTGTTGATGTTTTTGGTAGTTGCAAGAGGTATTCACCTCCAAGAGACATATTATGAATGAAATATTGAGAAGAGAAAACCTCAAATCACTTACGTTGAGAGATAAGGTTACAAGTCAGAACTATTGAGTAAAGACTAATTTATATTATGTTACAAATTAGTTTGTACTCAATTTGTAAAATTTGGACCTATGTGAAAAGACACTTACCCTAATTATATTCGACCTTTATATATAATAGTACCCTATCCTCATTTTCGGACTCACACAACTCGCCCTCCTAACACATCTTAGGCAGTTGCAAGAATACTAGTCTTAGGCAACATAATTCGGCCTGATCTGAGGAATTTCTAACACAACAAAATGGGCACATCTATAACAACATCTATCTATGTATTTGGGAGAATTTCTCTTGAATATATTTATGTAGCAATTCTCCTCTTCTACTTGGGGGTGGCACTTGAGGATGCCTATGGTT
>SNQJ01S0091790.1:20688-53252 GCA_010110895.2 Picea sitchensis | reverse complement strand
TAATTGCAGCTTGCCTCATAAGAGAATGAGCAAGTGAGTTGTGTGTTAGAAGTGAGGCGCTAGCCTCTTATTTATATCAAACTGGAACGTGTGAAAGGTCACAATCTGGCAGGGCCGACCTCTCACTCTGGGTGGGTAAACCCACCTTTAATTAATTCTGGGTCTTCCATTATAGCTGTTGGGGACGACTTCTTATTCTGCACTTTGTAATTGTCCGATGACCAATCCGCAAAAGGGGATTTGGTCCTTATACAATTACCGACATGATTAATCCTCAATGGGGATTAATCCAATAACATTAATAATAATAATGACATGATTAATCCACAATGGGTATTTAATCCAATAACAAAATAATAATAAGAATGTTCTTCGTAGTTACATTATTTCAACATCCTCTAGCCACAAATCTAGATTTGTACTTCTCTATGTTGACATCTGCAACATGCTTGATCTTGTAGATCTACTTGGAAGTCACTATTGACTTCCCTTTAGGTCTCATAACCACTTCCCACACATCATTCTTCATTATGGATTGGTACTCTTCCATCATAACATCCTTCCACACTTGTTTCTTTGCAGTTTCCTCATAAGTGGAAGGTTCTGAATCAATAATCCTACTCATGCATAATAAGTGGAAGTCATAACTATGACCAAATCCACTTGGAAGGCATGATAAGTGGAAGGTTCTGAATTAATGAGATAGTCATAATTATCTAGATCCTAAGATGGTGGAAATATTCCATTTGCCAAGAAGCAAGCTTGGAAAACCATGGTTGGTGTATTTATATACAAGAGAAAAAAAGAAAATCAATGAGATTGTTAAGGCATGTCCATTGGAGATGAATGGACTGCACACACAAGATGATTCTAATATTATGCCTTTGGGCTTGTATGATTGTCTCATTGGTATGGATTTGTTGGATGAACACCATGTTGTCTTGGACTGTTACAATAAGGCATTTACTCATCTGGATAAGCAAGGAAATTTGAGATCCGTTCAAGGAATTCAAAGGGTTGTGACTATTAAAGAATTTTTAGCCTTGCAGTTGAAGAAAAGCTACAGGAAGGGATGCCAAGTATTCACAATGCATATGGAAGGGGCACCTAAGGATAAAGTGTTAAGTGTGGAAGTCTGCACAATACTAAAAGAGTTTGAGGATGTCTTTAAAGAGATACTGGGATTTCCTCTAAAAAGAGATATTGACTTTTCTATAAATCTAATGTTGGGAGCAACGTCTGTATCCAAGACTTCTTATAGGATGAGTAGGCTAGAACTAAAGGAGTTGTAGATGCAAATTGAAGAGATTTTGAAGAAGGGGTATATATGCCCAAGTGTGTCTCCTTGGGGTGCGCCAATTTTGTTCGTGAAAAAGAAGGATGGTACATTGAGACTTTGTATCAACTTCAGGCAGTTGAACAAGGTAACAATGAAGAACACGTATCCTTTGCAAAGTATAGATGAGTTGTTTGATCAGCTAAGAGGCGCACCAATATTTTCCAAGATAGATCTCAGATCTCGATATCACCAAGTGAGAATAAAAGAGGAAGACATCAGTAAGACTACCTTCAAAACAAGGTATGGTCATTATGAGATTACAGTGGTTCCATTTGGGTTGTCAAATGCACCAACTATCCTCATGTGTTTAAAGAATGGAGTTTTCAAAGATTATTTGGATAAGTTCGTCGTCATATTTCTGGATGACATTCTTATTTAATCAAAGTCTAAGGAAGAGCATGAGCAAAACTTGAGGATGGTGTTGCTGGTATTGAGGAAGCATCAACTTTATGCAAAGCTGAGCAAGTGTTCATTTTATCAGTGACAAATTCATTACTTGGGTCATATCATTTATGAAGAAGGAATAGTTGTGGACCTAGAGAAGATAAAAAGCCATTGAGGAATGACCTACACCAAGAAATGATGCAAAAGTGAGATCCTTTATGGGACTAGCATGGTACTACATAAGGTTTATTGAAGGATCCTCACAGATTGCACATCCAATCACATCCCTGCAGAAGAAAGGTGTGTGATTTGAGTGGACTCCGGATTGCACAAGGAGTTTCCGACACTTGAATAATTTGTCAACAAGTGCGTAAATTTTGAGGATTGTTGATCCAGATGCAGACTTCGTTGTGTGCACAAATGCATGCAAGGAAGGGATCATTGGAGTCCCGAGTCAGAATGGGCATGTGGTATGCTGCGAATCAAGGAAGTTGAAAGAGCAAGAAAGGATCTATGCTACACATGACTTGGAATTGGAATCCATAGTGCATGCTTTGAAGATGTGGCAGTATTATCACATGGGTAAAGTATTTGAGTTGAGAACAAACCAATATGGTCTGAAGTATTTGTTTGGAAAACCAATTTTAAATGCCAGACAAAGTAGGTGGTTAGAGTTCCTCAATGAGTATGACTTCGAAATAAAGCATATTAGAGGAAAATAAAACAAGTTGGTTGATGCACTCAGTAGGAGGATGCATGATATGCATGCTACAACCATTAGTGATCCAGATGGATTTCGGTGGCATCCCACCTATTCCAGCTAGTTCATTTTGAAATTTTTCCAGTTTGACAGTTTTTTCCTAGTTTTCAGATCCTTGACTTCCGCGGCCATTTTGAGGCCCTAAACAACGTTTTTAGGGCTCGCCATAGTCATAATAATTTAAAACTTAGAGTCTAATGGCAACATGTGTAGTCGTTATATAGACCTTTCCAACGAGCTATCATGCGCCTAAAATGGAGATCGTATGCAAAAGTTACGACCTCGGGAAGTTGATGTACCAACTTACCCCAATGGGGCCCACATGACTTTTGGCGCTTCATCTCCTAGGGTTTGGTTTTTGGATGTCTAGGGTTTTGACATTCATGTTTATTGTAAAAAGGCCTTCGAAGCCTCATTGTAATCATCTTCTGGTGAATGAGCGCAGCCATCACATCTCTTCTCAGAGAAAAGCTGCCACCATTCCAGCAAGCTTGTTTTCCGCTGCCACCATTCCAACAAGCTTGTTTTCCGCTGCATTTTATAGTTTCAACTTATTTCCTTATTGAATAGAAACCAATTTTACTGTATCTCTGTTATTTTGTGTTAAACATATTTTAATAATCTGTATTCATTTCTTTCTACTCATAAAATCTGGATGAGTGGTATCAGAGCGGTCTGCTCCTTGTCGTTCTTAATGCATGTCCCCAACGAGGTCAGGGTACAAAGAATTGGGTCTCGAGATTTTTTCTCTTAAGGACAAAAGATATCCCATGCCCAAGAGACCTCTCATGGCGGAAGAAAATAAAGACGATGAGATAGGATATCCTTTCAAAATGTTTCTTGAGGAATCCCTCATGCAATAGAGGAACGAGATGATGGATAGTTTTGCGCAAATCCTTCGACGACTACTGACAGGCGATGCATCTTCCTCAAGGGGAGGCACTGCCCCCTTCAAGGTACACATAAACTTTGATATTCCTATATTTGAAGGTCAGAAGGGTATTTTTTTGTCCATAACTTTTCGAATAGAGAAAATATTACTTTTGCGCTCCTCAAAGTTGTTACACATGTCAAAGATTGGTGGGAAACTTTCTTTGAGCAAAAGGAAACAGAGGATCCCTCATTATTTATAGTCGCGGCCACCTGGGAATCCTTCAGGGATGTTATTAAGGAACAATACTACCCTGTCGGAAGTTATGACGAATTGTATACAAAATGGACCACAGTGCAGGAAGAAAGAGACC
Source organism: Picea sitchensis (assembly GCA_010110895.2). Taxonomy (NCBI): domain Eukaryota; kingdom Viridiplantae; phylum Streptophyta; class Pinopsida; order Pinales; family Pinaceae; genus Picea; species Picea sitchensis. The sequence continues at coordinate 49,525 of SNQJ01S0091790.1, read as the reverse complement.
AAGCAGTGCTAGAGTTCACAAATATCTTCCATTCCTTGTGCACCAAGCTAGGTATAAAAGATTTAGAGAGACATATGGTGCTCAAGTATCGTGGTTCTTTGCATAGATACATCCAGACCAAAATGGAATTTCTGGACATCTCGTCCTTGGGTGCGACCTATCGGTATGCCGTCAAAATCAAGCAGAAGCTTAAACAAAAGATGCAACAATTTGGGCTTGGGAACACCTCACAGCAAAAGCCAGGAAAGGGCGGCCCCAACCCGCAGAACAAAGGACATAGAAAATATGGACACTATCAGGACAACCAGTCCAAGAGAAAAGCAAAGAAGAACACCGAAAAGATAAAGAAAGATACCAGGAAGTGGTGTGAATTCCATAAGAGCCCTTGGCATAACATTGTTGATTGCCGCTCAAATAAGTCGTTGATGGCCGAAGTGAAAGCCTCTGAATCAGATGCGGGTTCAGACTTTGAGTCAGAACCAGAAATGGGAAGACGGATCATTGACGTGGAACCAAGTGCCACCGTTGCTACAACCAAGCTCCAACATGATGAACCAGACTAGCCAGAAGAAGGCGAGCACCTTGTCCATTCACAGATGTCGGTAAAAGGCACCCCGCTGCACTTCATTGTTGATAGTGGTAGCCAGAAGAACCTCATATCAGTAGAGGTCATCAAGAGGCTGGCCTTGCCAACAACGCCACACCCGTAACCCTACACCAGTGGATGGCTCTGCTAAGGAAGCAATCTCCACGTCAGCTAACAATGTCGATTGTCGTACGACATCAAGCCCTTCAAAGACGAGGTATTGTGTGATGTTACTCCTCTCAAAGTTTGTAATGTTCTTTTGGGCCAACCTTATTTATGAAATCGTCATGTTGTATATGAGTCTAGGCCTCGTAGTGTTATTATTACTTTGAACAGGAAATTGTACAGGATACCCGAGGCAATCCAACCTTGTGTTATTTCCTTGATCTCTGCTAAGCAATGCAGAAAGGTCATCTCTCAGACCGGAAATTTTTTCTTCTTCGTGATTTGCTCTCAGAGTGAGAAAAAGATCATAGCCACATCCAGGGCCTCCGCGACCGATCTCTCCACACAATAGAAGTAAGTGGATAAGGTCTTGAAAGAATACTCATATATATTCTCCTCTCCTACCTTGGTACCTCTGCACTACTAGGTCAAGCATCCCATCGATCTGACCCCCGACGCATCGCTACCCAATGGTCCAGTCTATCGTCACTCCCTGTTAGAAAATGAGGATATCAAGAGGCAGATCCAAGAACTACTCCATGAGGGGAACATCCCCCCCAACTCATCACCTTGTGGGAGCTCAATTGTGCTGGTGCAGAAGAAAGATGGGACCTGGTGACTCTTCATTGATTACTGGGCCCTGAATAAAATCACAATCCGGAACCAGTACCTGATTCCCTGAATTGACGACCTACTTGATCAGCTTACGGGGGAAAAATACTTCAGTAAGATTGATCTGAAGTCTGGCTACCACCAGGTCCCAATATAACAGACAGATGTATGGAAGAATTCCTTCAAGTCAAAAGAAGGTCTTTTTGAATGGTTGGTCATGCCTTTTGGTTTGACAAATGCCGCAACAACTTTTGTGAGGATGATGGAGGATATCTTGTGACTTTTCACCAATACTTTTGTAGTGGTGCATCTGAATGACATCCTCACCTACAACAAGACTTGGGCGAAACACTTGTAACATATTCAACAGGTTTTGCACACCCTGCGGCAATAAAATCTATATGCAAACTTGGAAAAATGCTCCTTCGACATGGACAAGGTCCATTACTTAGGCTACATCGTTGATCAATAGGGTGTGCATGTGGATCTAACCAAGATCCAGCTCATCCATGAATGACCAGCCCCAACCACACTCACTGAGATTCAGAGCTTCTTGGGCCTCACCAATTTCTATTGCAGGTTCGTGTTGGTATTCCCTCATATCGCATGGGCCCTCAGCCAAGTAACCAGGGGTGGTGGTAAGGAAAAATTTGTGTGGGGCCTGTCCCAACAACAAGCCTTCAATGATTTGAAGCAACGCTTGTGCTCATCCCTAATACTTTCATTACTGGACCTGCAACATCCCTTTGAGATTGAGACAAATGCTTCAGACTATGTTGTGGGCGTCGTTCTCACTCAACATAGACACCCCGTGGAATATCATAGTGAGACACTATCAAATGTTTTCCATAAGTACCCTACTTACGACAAAAAAATGTACTCCATTGTGCAAGCCTACCGCCAGTGGAGACATTGCATTCTTGGGAAGGAGACAATCATCCACACTGATCATAAGCCACTACAATTCATGTAGACCCAAGGAAAATTGTAGAATGACCGCCATCAGAAGTGGTCCACATACTTACAACAGTTCCACCTCAACATCAAGTATAAAATAGGATGTAATAATCGAGTTGTTGATTGCCTCAACCGACCTCCAGTCGCGACACTCACCACAGTGCTAGACTCTTGCGGCCACGAGACCTTTGAATGGCCCCACCTCTATGAGATAGACCTTGACTTCTCCACCACCTACCAAATGTTGGGCACAAACTCAGTGGTTGATAATTTCCATATTCAGGACGTGTTGTTATGTTGTCTGGCTCATCTCTGCATTCCATCAAGCGAGCGCACAAAGCTGATTTGGGAAGCTCACTACAATCAGGTCGCAGAACACTTTGGCGTCGAAAAGACAATGGCAGTGCCGCAGAAACATTTCTACTGGCCAAAACTTCGACAGGATGTCGACAAGTATATCAGGTCTTTCACCACCTGCGCTAATGCCAAACCAACCACTAAGAAACAGGTCCTGTACACCCCTCTGCCTACTCTTGACAGGTTGTGGGAATCCATCTCAATGGACTACATGTCGGGCCTTCTGTCCACGAAGAAGGAAAATGACTGTGTTTTTGTGGTTGTTGATTACTTTTCCAAGATGGCTATTCTGGTCGCCTGCAAGAAGAGCATCACAACAGAGGCCACTACCAAGCTCTTCTTTGAATGAGTATGGGTACATTTTGGGATCCCACAAACCATTTTATCATATTGGGACAGTCAGTTCCTCAACACATTCTGGTCAGGCCTCTGGTCACTGCTGGATAACAAAACTCACCAAATCCACTGCCTGCCACCCCTAGACAGATGACCAAACCGAGGTCGTCAATCAGATGATCTTGCATATCCTACGCATGTACAATTCCAAGCAGCCCACACATGATATGAGAGTCTTACCTATGTCCAACATAGCTACAAGCGAGCCTTGCATAGCTCAGTTGGCCACAACCCCCTTCAGGTGGGGTTGGGATTCCAACCATTGGGCCCCATGGATGTTGCATTACCCCTGGAAATCACCTTGACCGACTTGTCCCCTACTCCACCTGAAGCTGACAAAGGCACCCGGTTCATTGAGCAGATCCAACACATCCGCCAACAGGTTCAGGATATTTTACATAAGTCTAATGCTAAGTATAAGCCACACCATGATCAACACCGAGTGCCACATAAGTTTCAAGTGGGCGACAAAGTTTGGTTGCACTTGCAGAAAGAACGCCTTACAGGGTCCCATCGAAAGATTTTCCCACTCTATTATGGGTCGTAAACCATCACCAAGGTTGTGGGTGACAATGCTTTTGAGCTCAACATTCCCCCTTTCCTTGGCCCGCACCTAGTATTCAACATGGCTCTCCTTTGGCCATATTTCCCACCATTATTGGACACCTCAGAGATATCAGAGCAGTTGACACCAAAAAAACTCAACCCTGAATGCATGCAGCATGCATCCAGTGACCATATTGTGGACACAAAGGTCAAGGGAACTAGACATCAATGGATCCAAGTTTATCGAGTTGTCAAAGCAGGGCAACTCCTCCACCAAGGTAGTGGCTCAGCTGTGGCTAAATTCAACGTAAATTTCCTCATCTGATGGGGTAACTCAACGCAATGGATACCATTGCTTACTAAGGAGGGAGGATTGATCTAGATGAATTTCAGTGGCCTCCCACCTATTCCAACTGGTTCATTTTGGCAGTTTTCCAGTTTGACAGTTTTTCCTAGTTTTTGGGTCCCTGACTTCCGGGGCCGTTTTGAGGCCCTAAACAATGTTTATAGGGCTCGCCACAGTGAGACTGTAGACTTTATCAAAGTCTAATGGAAACATGTGTAGTCCTTGGATAGACCTTCCCAATGGGCTATTGTGCACCTAAAACATAGATTGTATGCAAAAGTTATGACCCTGGGAAGTTGATGTACTAGCTTACCCCATCGGGGCCCACATGAGTTTTGGCACTTCATCTCCTAGGGTTAGGTTTTTGGATGTCTAGGGTTTTAGCATTCATGTTTATTGTAAAAAAGCCTTTAGAGCCTCATTGTAATCATATTCTAGCGAATGAGCGCACCCGCCACATCTCTTCTCAGAGATAAGCCACCACCATTCCAACGAGCTTGTTTTCCGCTGCATTTTACAGTTTCAACTTATTTCCTTATTGAATAGAAACCAATTTTACTGTATCTCTGTAATTCTGTGCTAAACATATTTTAATAATCTGTATTCATTTCGTTCTGCTCATAAAATCAGGATCAATTAGCATGTACCAGACACATTTGTGCGACATAATTTCAAAAGTTTCCAAATCAGATATGCGCTATATGGATATAAGTGAGACTTTACAACAAGGTATGTTGCAATAGAAGTTTGAAGGTTATGAGTTACCAGAGGATGGGATCCTGATGTATAGACGCAGAGTCTATGTGCCAAATGATCAGGAGTTGAAGAGCCTAATTCTGTCAGAAGGGGGGACGATTGATCTAGATGGATTTCAATGGCCTCCCACCTATTCCATCTGGTTCATTTTGGCAGTTTTCCAGTTTGGTAGTCTTTTCCTAGTTTTGGGTCCCTCACTTCCAGGTCCGTTTTGAGGCACTAAACAATGTTTTTAGGGCTCGCCACAATGAGACTATAAATAAAGACAAATTCTAACAACAATATGTGTAGTCCTCAGATAAACCTTTCCAACGGGCTATCGTGCGCCTAAAACAAAGATTGTGTGCAAAAGTTACAACCCCGGGAGGTTGATGTACTAGCTTACCCCAACGGGGCCCACATGACTTTTGGTGCTTCTTCTCCTAGGGTTAGGTTTTTGGATGTCTAGGGTTTTGGCATTCATGTTTATTTAAAAAGGCCTTCAGAGCCTCATTGTAATCATTTTCTTGTGAATGAGCGCAGTCGTCGCATCTCTTCTCAGAGATAAGCCACCACCATTCCAGCAGGCTCGTTTTCTGCTGCATTTTACAGTTTCAACTTATTTCCTTATTGAATAGAAATTTGTTTTATTGTATCTTTGTTATTCTGTGTTAAACATATTTTAATAATCTGTATTCATTTTGTTCAGCTCATAAAATCTGGATCAATTAGCATGTACCAGACAGATTTGTGAGACATAATTTCAGAAATTGCCAAATGAGATCTACGTTATATGGATATAAGTGAGACTTTACAACAAGGTATTGCACAATAGAAGTTTGAAGGTTATAAGTTATGAGAGGATACTATCCTCAAGTATAAAAGTAGAGTCAATGTGCCAAATCATCAGGAGTTGAAGAGCCTGATTTTGTTAGAAGGGGGGAAGATTGATCCAAATGTATTTTGGTGCCCTCCCACCTATTGCAATTGGTTCATTTTGGCATTTTTTTCCTAGTTTTCAGGTCCCTGATTTTCGGGGTCGTTTTGAGGCCCTAAACAGTGTTTTTAGGGTTCGCCATAGTGAGAGTGTATGTAAAGTCAAAGTCTAATGACAACATGTGTAGTCCTCAGATAGACCTTTCCAACGGGTTATCGTGCACCTAAAACAGAGATTGTATGCAAAAGTTACGACCTCGGGAAGTTGATGTACCAACTTACCCCAAAGGGGCCCACATGACTTTTGACGCTTCATTTCCTAGGGTTAGGTTTTTGGATGTCTAGGGTTTTGGCATTCATGTTTATTGTAAAAAGGCCTTCAGAGCCTCATTGTAAAGATCTTCTAGTGAATGAGCGCAGCCGTCACATCTCTTCTCAGAGATAAGCCGCCACCATTCCAGTGAGCTTGTTTTCCGCTGCATTTTACAATTTCAACTTATTTCCTTATCGAATAGAAACCAATTTTACTCTATCTTTGTTATTTTGTGTTAAACATATTTTAATAATCTGTATTCATTTCATTTTGCACATAAAATCCAGATCAATTAGCATGTACCAAACATATTTGTGCGACAAAATTTCAGAAGTTGCCAAATCAGATCTGCGTTATATGGATATAAGTGAGACTTTACAACAAGGTATGTCGCAATAGAAGTTTGAAGGTTATGAGATACGAGAGTATGGTATCCTCATGTCTAGACGCAGAGTGCCAAATGATTATGAGTTAAAGAGCCCGATTTTTTCAGAAGGGGAGAGGATTGATACAAATGGATTTCGGTGGCCTCCCACATATTCCAACTGGTTCATTTTGGCAGTTTTCCATTTTGGTTGTTTTTTCCTAGTTTTCGGGTCCCTGACTTTCGGGGTCGTTTTGAGGCCCTAAAAAATGTTTTTAGCGCTCGCCACAGTGAGACTATACTTAGAGTCAAAGTCTAACGACAACATGTGTCGTCCTCGGATAGACCTTTTCAATGGGCTATCGTGCGCCTAAAACAAAGATTGTATGCAAAAGTTACAACCCCGGGAAGTTGATGTACTAGCTTACCCCAACATGGCCCACATGACTTTTGGCGCTTCATCTCCTAGGGTTAGGTTTTTTGCATTCATGTTTATTGTAAAAATTCCTTCAGAGCGTCATTGTAATAATATTTTAGCGAATGAGCACAGTCGTCACATTTCTTCTCAGAGATAAGCCACCACCATTCCAACAAGCTTGTTTTCCGCTGCATTTTACAGCTTCAACTTATTTCCTTATTGAATAGAAGCCAGTTTTACTGTATCTCTTTTATTCTGTGTTAAATATATTTTAATAATCTGTATTCATTTCGTTCTGCTCATAAAATTCGGATCAATTAGCATGTACTAGACAGATTTGTGCGACATAATTTCGGAAGTTGCCAAATTAGATCTGCGTTATATGGATATAAGTGAGACTTTACAACAAGGTATGTCGCAACAAAAGTTTGAAGGTTATGAGTTACGAGAGGATGGTATCTTGATGTATAGATGCAGAGTCTATGTGCCAAATGATCAAGAGTTGAAAAGCCCGATTTTGTCAGAAGGGGGGAGGATTGATCCAGATGGATTTCGGTGGCCTCCCACCTATTCCAACTGGTTCATTTTGGCAGTTTTCTAGTTTGGCAGTTTTTTCCTAGTTTTCGGGTCCCTCACTTCCGAGGCCATTTTGAGGCCCTAAACAACGTTTTTAGGGCTCGCCACAGTGAGACTGGACGCATAGTCAAAATCTAAGGACAACATGCGTAGTCCTTAGATAAAACTTTCCAACGGGCTATCATGCGCCTAAAACATAGATTGTATGCAAAAGTTACGACCCCGTGAAGTTGATGTACTAGCTTACCCCAACGAGGCCAACATGACTTTTGGCGCTTCATCTCCTAGGGTTAGGTTTTTGGATGTCTAGGGTTTTGGCAGTCATGTTTATTGTAAAAAGGATTTCAGAACCTCATTGTAATCATCTTCTGGCGAATGAGTGCAACCATCACATCTCTTCTCAGAGATAAGTCGTCGCCATTCCAGCGAGCTTGTTTCCGTTGCATTTGACAGTTTCAACTTATTTCCTTATTGAATAGAAACCAATTTTACTGTATCTCTATTATTCTGTGTTAAACATCTTTTAATGATCTGTATTCATTTCATTCTGCTCATAAAACCGGGATCAATTAGCATGTACCATACAAATTTGTGCGACATAATTTCAGAAGTTGCCAAATCAGATCTGGACTATATGGATATAAGTGAGACTTTACAACAAGGTATGTCACAAAAAAAGTTTGAGGGTTATGAGTTACGAGAGGATGGGATCCTAATGTATAGACACAGAGTCTATGTGCCAAATGATCAGGAGTTGAAGAGCCTTATTTTGTCAGAAGGGGGGAGGATTGATCCTAATGGATTTCGGTGGCCTCCCACCTATTCCAACTCGTTCATTTTGGCAGTTTTCGAGTTTGACAGTTTTTTCCTAGTTTTCGGGTCCCTGACTTTTGCGACCATTTTAAGGCCCTAAACAACGTTTTTAGGGCTCACCATAGTGAGTCTATACGCATAGTCAAATTCTAATGACAACTTGTGTAGTCCTCATATAGACCTTTCCAACGGGCTATCGTGCGCCTAAAACAGAGATTGTATGCAAAAGTTACGACCCCGGGAAGTTGATGTACTAGCTTACCCCAACGGGGCCCACATGACTTTTTGCGCTTCATCTCCTAGGGTTAGGTTTTTGGATGTCTAGGGTTTTGGCATTCATTTTTATTGTAAAAAGGCCTTTAAAGCCTCATTGTAATCATCTTCTGGTGAATGAGCGCAGCCGTCACATCTGTTCTCAGAGATAAGACGCCACCATTACAATGAGCTTGTTTTCCACTGCATTTTATAGTTTCAACTTATTTCCTTATTGAATAGAAACCAATTTTACTGTATCTTTGTTATTCCGTGTTAAACATATTTTAATAATTTGTATTCATTTCGTTCTGCTCATAAAATCCGTATCAATTAGCATGTACCAAACATATTTGTGCGACATAATTTCAGAAGTTTCCAAATGAGATTTGCGCTATATGGATATAACTGAGACTCTACAATAAGGTATGTCGCAAAAACATTTGAAGGTTATGAGTTACGAGCGGATGCGATTCTCATGTATAGACACATAGTCTATGTGTTAAATGATCAGTAGTTGAAGAGCCTGATTTTGTCAGAAGTGGGGAGGATTGATCCAGATGGATTTCGGTAGCCTCCCACCTATTCCAACTGGTTCATTTTGGCAGTTTTCCAGTTTGGCAGTTTTTTCCTAGTTTTTGAGTCCTTGACTTCCAGGGCCGTTTTGAGGCCTTAAACAACGTTTTTAGGGCTCGTTACATTGAGAATCAACGTATAGTTAGAATCTAATGACAACATGCGTAATCCTCGAATAGACCTTTCCAACGAGCTATCGCACACCTAAAACAGAGATTGTATGCAAAAGTTACGACCCCGGGAAGTTGATGTACTAGCTTACCCCAACGGGGCCCACATGACTTTTGGCGCTTCATCTCCTAGGGTTAGGTTTTTTTATTTCTAGGGTTTTGGAATTGATGTTTATTGTAAAAAGGCCTTCAAAGCCTCATTGTAATCACCTTTTGGCGAATGAGCGCAACCATCACATCTCTTCTCAGAGATAAGCCGCCACCATTACAACGAGCTTGTTTTCTGCTGCATTTTACTGTTTCAACTTATTTCCTTATTGAATAGAAACCAATTTTACTGTATCTCTGTTATTCTGTGTTAAACATCTTTTCATAATCTGTATTCATTTCGTTCTACTCATAAAATCCGGATCAATTAGCATGTACCAGACAGATTTGTGCGACATAATTTCAGAAGTTTCCAAATTAGATTTGTGCTATATGGATATAAGTGAGACTTTATAACAAGGTATGTCACAACAAAAGTTTGAAGGTTATGAATTACGAGAGGATAAGATCCTGATGTATAGACGCATAGTCTATGTGCCAAATGATTAGGAGTTGAAGAGCTTGATTTTGTCAGAAGGGGGGAGTATTGATCCAGATGGATTTTGGTGGCCTCCCACCTGTTCCAATTGGTTCATTTTGGTAGTTTATTAGTTTGGCAGTTTTTTCCTAGTTTTCGGGTGCCTGACTTCCAGGGCCGTTTTGAGGCCCTAAACAACGTTTTTAGGGCTCGCCACAGTGAGATTGGAGAATGTGTCAAAATCTAATGACAAAATGCATAGTCCTGATATAGACCTTTCCAACGGGCTATCGTGTGCCTAAAACAGAGATTGTATGCAAAAGTTACGACCCCGTGAAGTTGATGTACTAGCTTACCCCAACGGGGCCAACATGACTTTTGGCGCTTCATCTCCTAGGGTTAGGTTTTTGGATGTATAGGGTTTTGGAATTCATGTTTATTGTAAAATGTTTTTCAGAGCCTCTTTGTAATCATCTTTTGGCGAATGAGCGCAACCGTCACATCTCTTCTCAGAGATAAGCTACCACAATTCCAACGAGCTTGTTTTCCACTGCATTTTACTATTTCAACTTATTTCCTTATTGAATAGAAACCATTTTTACTCTATCTCTGTTATTCTGTGTTAAACATCTTTTAATAATCTGTATTCATTTCGTTATGCTCATAAAATTCGAATCAATTAGCATGTACTAGAGATATTTGTGTGACATAATTTCGGAAGTTGTCATTTCAGATCTGTGCTATGTGGATATAAGTGAGACTTTACAACAAGGTATGTCGCAACAAAAGTTTGAAGGTTATGAGTTACAAGAGGGTGCGATCCTGAGGTATAGACGCAGAGTCTATGTGCCAAATGATTTGGAGTTGAAGAGCCTGATTTTTTTAGAAAGGGGGAGGATTGATCTAGATGGATTTTGGTGGCCTCCCACCTATTCCAACTGGTTCATTTTGGCAGTTTTTTCCTAGTTTTCGGGTCCCTAACTTCCGGGGCCGTTTTGAGGCCCTAAACAACCTTTTTAGGGCTCGCCACTGTGAGACTATTCTCTAAATCAAAGGCTAATGACAACATGTTTAGTCCTCGGATAGACCTTTCCAACAGGCTATCATGCGCCTAAAACAAAGATTGTATGCAAAAGTTACGACCCCGAGAAGTTGATGTACTAGATTACCCCAACGGGGCCCACATGACTTTTGGTGCTTCATCTCCTAGGGTTAGGTTTTTGGATGTCTAGGGTTTTGGCATTCATGTTTATTGTAAAAAAGCCTTTGGAGCCTCATTGTAATCATCTTCTGGCGAATGAGTGCAGTTGTCACATCTCTTCTCAGAGATAAGCCGCCACCATTCCAACGAGCTTATTTTCCACTGCATTTTACAGTTTTCAACTTATTTCCTTATTGAATAGAAACTAGTTTTACTGTATCTATGTTATTTTGTGTTAAACATCTTTTAATAATCTGTATTCATTTCGTTCTGCTCATAAAATCCGTATCAATTAGCATGTACCAAATAGATTTGTGCGACATAATTTCATAATTTGCCAATTCAGATCTGCACTTTATGGATATAAGTGAGACTTTACAACAAGGTATGTCACAAGAAAAGTTTGAAGGTTATGAGTTACGAGAGGATGGGACCTCATGTATAGACATAGAGTCTATGTGCCAAATGATTAGGAGTTGAAGAGCCTGATTTTGTCAGAATTGGGGAGGATTGATCCAGATGGATTTTGGTGGCCTCCCACCTATTGCAACTGGATCATTTTGGCAGTTTTCCAGTTTGACAGTTTTTTCCTAGTTTTCGGGTCCCTGACTCCTGTGGTCATTTTGAGGCCCTAAACAACGTTTTTAGGGCTCGCCATAGTGAGATTGTATGCAAAATCAAAGTCTAATGACAACATGTGTAGTCCTTGGATAGACCTTTCCAAGGGCTATCATGCACCTAAAACAAAGATATTATGCAAAAGTTATGACCTCGGGAAGTTGATGTAGTAGCTTACTCCAACGGGGCCCACATGACTTTTGGTGCTTCATCTCCTAGGGTTAGGTTTTTGGATGTCTAGGGTTTTGGAATTCATGTTTATTGTAAAAAGGCCTTCAGAGCCTCAGTATAATCATCTTCTAGCGAATGAGCACAACCGTCACATCTCTTCTCAGAGATAAGCTGCCACCATTCCAACAAGCTTGTTTTTTGTTGCATTTTACAGTTTCAACTTGTTTCCTTATTGAATAGAAACCAATTTTATTGTATCTCTGTTATTTTGTGTTAAACATATTACAATAATCTGTATTCATTTCATTCTGCTCATAAAATCCGGATCAATTAGCATGTACCAAACATATTTATGCGACATAATTTCGGAAGTTGCCAAATCAGATCTGTGCTATATGGATATAAGTGAGACTTTACAACAAGGTATGTCGCAACAAAAGTTTGAAGGTTATGAGTTACGAGAGGATGGGATCCTCATATATAGACACAAAGTCTATGTGCCAAATGATTAAGAGTTGAAGAGCCTGATTTTGTCAGAGAGTCATAAGGTTCCTTATGCTGGACATCCAGATTATCAAAAGACAATTGTCGCGGTCAAGAAGCAATACTTTTAGCCAGGCATGAAAAAGGAAGTTGTTGATTTTGTTGCGAGATGTCTTGAATGTCAGAAGGTCACGACTGAGCACAAACATCCAGTTGGTTTGCTACAACCTTTTCCCATTCCTGAGTGGAAGTGGGAACTTGTGACGATGGACTTTATATCTAAGTTGCCTAGGACTGATAAGCAACATGATTCTATTATGGTGGTGGTGGACAACTTACTAAAGCTGCCCATTTTGTTCCAATGAAGTCAACTTACAAGGCACCTAACATTGTTGAGATATACATGCGCGAAATTCCTAAGTTGCATGGTATACCCAAGACAATTGTGTTTGACAAAGATTCCAAGTTCACCTCAAACTTTTGGAAAGGGTTATTCAAAGGATTTAGAACAAGTCCAAATTTTAGCACAACATATCACCCTGAGATAGACGGTCAGACAGAGAGGGTAAATTGGGTGATTGAAGATATGTTGAGAATGTATGTTATGGACAAACCATCCAAATGGGAAGACTACTTGCATTTGGTAGAGTTTGCTTACAACAATGGGTATCAATCATCTTTAAAGATGAGCCCATTTGAGACACTTTATGGTAGAAAGTGAAACACGCAACTGAGTTAGGACAACCCAACAAAATTTAGAGTGGGTGATCACGTTTTTATGAAAGTGAAGGCCAAGCACAGTTACCTGAAGTTGGGAAAGTGTTCTAAGTTAGGAGCGTGTTATTGTGGGCCATTCGAAATCCTTGAAAGGATTGGTCATGTCGCTTATATGCTTGTATTGCTTGCGTCCTTGTGTATTCATAATGTTTTCCATGTGTCATTGCTTAAGAAATACATACCTGATGTTAATCATATTATTGATTGGAATGTGATTCAGGTGGAGCGAGAAGGCGGATTTCAAGTGCGACCGATTTGCATATTGGATCGAAAAATCAAGTAGCTTTGAAATCGAGTCATGGAGCTGGTAAAGGTCAAATGGACCTGGTATGGTCCTGGGGATGCAACCTGGGAACGCGAGGATGCTATGAGAGCAAAGTATCCTCATCTTTCTGAATATTTTTGAAATTTTGTATGTACATGTGTATATGATGCACTGAGGACAATGCATAAATAAGGGGGAGGGGATTGTAATGTCCTTGGTCCAGAATCCTTTGTAATTGTACATATATTCTGGTGAGTCATTGGTACTAATTGTTAATGTGATGTATATATAAGTTAGTGAGACGTTGGTACTTGGTTTTGATGTTCCGCACATCAGAGTAGTGCGAAAAAAAGTGTTATAAAAGATAGGGTGCCCACATTTTGTGTGTTGTGCGCACCCGAGCAAGTGTGCACATTGCACCGTGTTGCGCACACTTGGGTAAGTGCGCGTTAATGACCTGGAAGTGCACAGAGTTGAGATATGAGTGTGTGTGTTTGTGTTGAGGCCGAAGAACTTGTGTGATTATGAGGCTAGTGAGCCTAGATGCAAATAGACCAGTGCGTATATCCATGTAAATATAATCATGATTATTAATATAATATTACATTGCTATGCGCATACAAACTTAGATGAAATTAGATGGGGGGATAACTCCACAGGAAAAGGGAAAAGGGGGGTGAGACTTAAGTCTTGGGAAATATTATAATAATATTATTGGAAAAGTATAATGTGGATATGTTTTTATCCTAAGTTCCCAAGGGTAGGGAACAAGTCACCAAGTGGCTTAAAGCTACATCTGAAGGTGACAAGTGTCAATTTTAAGGCATGCAATATATATTGTTGGCATGTTGAGACCATTTTGTGCTTCCTTGCTTTCCTTCCACATTCTATTTTCCCTACTTCCTTACTCCATTTCTTTTCCCTCTTCTACACCTCCCCTTATTCCATTTTTCTTGTATCCCTTCTTTTCTCCCTTTCTGGTTAACACTTAGTCATTTTTCCAGTTTCGCAGGTTCGAACCCTCACTCTCCATTTTTTCGTGACCTTCACTTTGCACCCCAAGTTCCATGAACTACATTTCGACCATCAACCTTGTTGCAGGTGCCGAGCTCCAAAGTATCTCATTCGTCTTGCATGCGAGTCTGACCGACTGTTCCTCTACACTCAGTATATTTTTTATCATCTATATAACCACGAGTTCGCAGGTTCATGAAAATTTTATATTCGATTTCTCTCTCATCCGTCGCCGCAGCCTACAAACTAACCCCTCTACTTCTACTACCTACACTCCTCCCATATCATTCCATCTCCCATAGTTATCCAAATTCTCAAAGCTATTCCAAGGCATGAAAACCAACAAATGAGAATATGACACATGGCAAAGAATGAGGTCATGACACATGGCAACTCAACATTAGAGACACGTGGAAACATACAATTTGCGACATATGGTGACATATTATTGGTTATATTTGGCATCTAATGAGTTTATGACATGTGGGATATGACTTGAAAATGACTTAGTGTTGACTAGGAATGAGGTGGACGATGACGGGATTCCAAAAAAATATTATTTTATTCGACAATTTTCCAAGGGCCGAATCCTCCAAGCTCCATAATTTCTTCTCTTCTCGTGTTTCTTGCTAAGTGTATCAAGCACTTAGTATTATATAACATGAAGAATATAATATCCCAACGCATGTGGGATAGACTTTTAAACCAAAAAGTCAAATTTTATGAAGGGAAGCACGAAATTCTTCCAAGGGCCCACATTTGCCCATCAATTTTGATTGACAATGGCTGATTGTTGATCTTGCAGAGGCCATAAGTTGAGCTCCGGATGTCGGAATCGTGCAAACTTTATACCGTTGGAAATGAATTTAGATGTAGAAGATTTTAGTATAGGTTTAAAGTGCTTAAAAGTGATATATTTTTCTCATAAATTAAAATATCAGTCAGCTGCATTTTTAATGGGCCTGCGTGACAACTCAACTTCACGAGCTCATATCTTGAGATCCAGGCGACGGATTTGTGCAAACTTATATCGTTGGAAAGATAAGATGATGAATATCACATCAGAAGTGATTTGCATGGCTAAAAATTTGATTATCATTCCCAAAAAATGAAAAACAATCCTCTTA
This sequence comes from Picea sitchensis, assembly GCA_010110895.2. Taxonomy (NCBI): domain Eukaryota; kingdom Viridiplantae; phylum Streptophyta; class Pinopsida; order Pinales; family Pinaceae; genus Picea; species Picea sitchensis. Next base: position 34,186 of record SNQJ01S0091790.1, on the reverse strand, counting down.
TTTTAAATGGGAAATTAATTAAATTGTGAAAATACAAGTTTATTTAAAAACTTTTATTAAAAAGAGAAAGGAACCCATTTTAGATATGTATATATTGATGATATAATTTCATTAATGAGGCATTAATTAAATAGAATGTTTCAAGAATAAACTTGTACGAGAATTTCAAGAGAGGAAGAAAAACCTAACTACTCAAGTAGTTAGAAAATCTCTTCTTAAAAAGAGAAGAGAGGCTTCATGAAGGGTTCCAATAATCAGTATTGTCAGAGGGGCAGGGCAGGGCAGAATATCAGAGGAAGAAGAAGGTACAACCATGGATACACAATCAAACTTCTTATCAAAAGAAAGAAATCTCCATTTTCTCCATTCTTTCTATTCTTCTACACCACTTCTCATAGCGTTATGCTTGAATCTCAGAGTTGGGAACAAGGCTGAGTTGTTGAGTGTTTTTCTTGTATTCTTCTACAAACGTTTCTTGTATGATCATGGAGTATTTGTAGCCACATACATGGCTATTAATTTTTTCGTAATGAAGAACATTTGTCATGAATAAACTCCACAAAGAATTGCTTCGGGGTTGATCTTAATTGTATCTTGTAACTTTGAGTTTTAAGTATGAGATATTTGAGGTTGACCTATCAATTTCTATTTCATTACTAATTGCAACACTCTATTAAAATTCTTTGAGATGATCAAATCATTCTCTCCTATTTCTCATGAAGAAGATATGGATGCATTTATATACTATTAATAAGATTGTGTGTGATGTTGATCACAATTTAATTATGATGTTGAAGCCCTCCTTCAATCTTTTCTTATTGTAAAAACACTTTTGTTGCACATAAAGATCATATTGGGTTATTTAAGAACCATTTTCATATAAATCCAAGCAATAAATAATTGGGGTTTGTTGCCTAACACTCTCCCTAATCGAAGATATTCAAAGATATATCTTTTAGCCAAAGAGGAGAACCACCTCTCTAAAAACGAAGGGGGACTAATGTCCTCATGAGGTTGTCGTTTCGGTCCTGACGGATTTAAGCGTCAACATGGCCTTAGTGTATTTTGGGAGAGATTGCGTTATTATTGATTTTATTTCATGTTTCAGGCTCTCGGGAGTAGAAGGGGGTTAGATTGTATGGAAAATCCAATTATTACCTTATCTACATAGAGAAGATTGTAAGGGAGTTTGATGTTGTAATCTGAGTTACTATTGAGGAGACAGGTTGACAGACCGTGAGCAATCTATCTGGGTGAGAGATAGGTTGTTGAGAAGTGGTTTTCAGACCTAGGAGCATAATCTCCAGGTGAGAGTATTGTTGAGAATTGCTCCCTGGTGCACTGAGCATTAGTCACATGGCTCAGAGACTTCACGTTGGAACTGTTGCTGGTAACACTGGGAAGGGAAGTGGGGCAGTCGAAGGACTGTTGATTAGAGAAGGGGCACACTTCCTTGGGTGTGACAAGTGCGTGGAAAATGAGGGACTGTGGACTAGTTTTAGCAGCAAACATTTAGAACTGAGCAATTATGCTGAGAGTTAGACCTTATTGTGTCACTAGAAGGCTTTTTCCCTGGTGGAGTTGAGCCCTAGCTCAAGGGTGACCTGTTGCTAAAATATTATGAGAAAAAACATCTATGGCTGGAAGGAACATCTGAGTCAAGGCCGCAGTTGGTGACTTTCATAAAAGATAAGTGTTCTTAATGTACTTGTCTTGTTTACTGTGTATTTGTATATCTATGTGAGACATGGGTTAATTCTTGTATGTTGTTTCATATAAGTATTTGTTGTTATTATGTTTAATGTTGTTTTCACATGTAAGTATGGTGCTTATAACATGTATTTGTAGTTGTGCATCGATATGACAATTGTGGATAGTCTTTCCAGTTAAGTTAACCTTGCGATTTTGGTTATGAGTAATCAAGAAGAGGATTGAGTGGTCGGGTGCGTAGGATTGTAGCCTGTGTGCATCAAGAGGTTGAAATTCATGTGTACATTTAAGGAAATAGATCTCGTGCACAGTGAAATCAGAAGTGGCGCATGATGCTTAGATCAATGTGCACGCAGTTATGTTGTGTCATCAATATGATGGTGCACACAATTATGTTGTGTGATTAGTATGTTGATGCACACATTAAGTGAGTTACTTCTGTTGCTTAAGGTTGTATTAAAAATGGAATTTTTCTTCTGTTGTTATAAGATACGTGGCACGACTCAAGCTTGGGATGAGCGCGTTTCTTCAAGTGACATTGTGCGGACTTGTGTTAGAGTAGGCTCTGCCCAGTGAAACTTTAGAGTAACTTTGCTCAGTAGTATGTTAGGGATGTTACAGCCTGTTTAACTTAGAGCTATAGAGGTTGAGGTTGTGTGATGTGGCCCGACCTGGGGTGGTTGGGGATGTTACATTGTGGTATTAAAGAAATATCAGAGTGTTGTATGGAGTAGCATGGCCCAACCTAGGTGGTGGGTCTATGTAATAGCCCTGCATCAACAACTGTTGGGTGATAGGTTGTTGTCCATTCATCAACTCGAACGAACTATAACTCGTTGCAGATATTTTCTACAAGTTATAATTGAATTATGCCACATCCAATAGATCCTCCCAATTAATTTTATCAACCCACACATAGTGTCACAAGTAGTCCTCCAGTAGTCCGTTGATGCATTTCATCTGACTATCTATCTATGGATGGTAGGAGGAGCTCATAAATAACTTCATGCCTACAAGCTCGAACAATGTCGCCCAAAACTTGTTGGTGAAACTCACATATTTGTCCCATATGATGCTCAATGGAAGGCCTCAATACTTCACTACATTTTTGGAAAACATCTTCGCTACATCCTCTACTTCGCAAGTCATCTTCATTGGAATGAAAAAATTGTACTTGGAAAAATGATCAACCATGACCATGATTCTGTTGTACCCATGCACCATAGGAATCTATTTGATGAAGTCCATCGAAATAATCATCCACGGCTTCTCAAGAATCGACAAAGGTTGCAACAGACCTGCCTACAATCTGGTGTCAGTCTTTTCTTGTTGACAAATAAGACAATTATGAGCATAATCTTTCATGTCTCGCGTCATATGTTCCCACAAGTATCCTCTCTCCAAAAATGCCAATGTCCTGGGTGGCTAGCCGAAGGTGAGTCATGACACTCCTTCAAGAGCTCCTTTCAGAGGTTACTTGACTTGGGTACATATAGGCGCTCACCAAAATACAAGAGCTCGTCGTGAAGAAATAAAGTCCTCGTCTTCTCTCTCTCTACTTGCTTCATAATGTTCTTTGCAGTCGGATCAACCTCCAGTCCTTCCTTAATACTTTCTCACAACTCTTTTAACACTTGAATCTGGCTTCCATCCAATGTCAAAAACTCGTCTTCCTTATTCATAGCCAATTGTGCATTCCTACTCAAGGCATCCGCGACAACATTGAGTTTTTTGAGCCTATACTCAATGGACATGTCAAATTCGATCATGAAGTGCTACCAACGTGCTTGCTTGGTTGACAACTTGGGTTGTGTGGCAAAGTATCTCGTCGCAATATTGTCGGTATTGACCACAAAGGGCCTGCCCAACAAGTAGTGCCTCCAAACCTGTAGGCAGTGCACAATTGCAGTCATCTCTTTCTCATGGATCATATACCTTCATTTGTGGCCCTGTAGTTTCCTTCTCTCGAAAGCCACAAGGTTCCCATCTTGCATCAAAACCCCTCCTACGGAAAATTCTGAAGCATCTGTCTACACCTCAAACGACTGCTCAAGATTGGGTAGCTTCAATATGGGGGTAGAGACAATTATGCACTTTAACTCTTCGAATATAGACTTGTTCTTTTCCTACCAATTCCAAGACTTCTCCTTCTTAAAAAAATATGTTGGTAGTGCAACATTCTTGGAGTAACCCTCTACAAATATGCGATAGTAGTTGGCTAGTCCAAGGAAGACCCACACATTGTGCACGGTGCATGACTCCTCCCAATTTGTGATCACAACGATCTTCATAGGGGCCATGCAAATACTTCCATGTCCAATCCAATGGCCTAGGAAGGATATTTTGGTCTACCAAAAATGCACTTGGATTTCTTCAAGAACAACTCATGCTTTCGTAATGCCTCAAAGACTACCTCCAAATGTTTTTTGTGCTCCTCCATACTCTCACTAAACACCACAATATTGTCTAAGTACACCACCAAAAACTTATCCAAAAACGACCTAAGAACGTCATTCATCTATGTGAAAAAGGTGATTGGGGCATTGCAAAGGCCGAATGACATCACTAAAAACTTGTAACTTTCATACCATGTCACCATTGTTGTCTTCTACTCATCTCCCTTTGCAACCCACACCTGATAGTAACCATGTCTCAAGTCCAACTTGGAGAAGACATTAACTTTGGCTAGCTTGTCAAAATAGTTCGCAACAAGTGGAAAGGGATACATGTTCTTCATGATTTGCTTGTTCAATGCTCTGTAGTCAAGACATATCCATAGTTCCACTATGTCCTTCTTCTTTTGAAATAGGATTGGAGCACTATAAGAGGGTCGAGAGGGTCGAATGAATCCTACATCAATCAACTTTGTCAATTCTCTCTTCAATTCTTTGAACTCAGGTCTAGACAACTTGTAGGGAGCTTTCACAGGTGGATGCAACCCTAGATGTAACTCAATTCGATAGTCAATGGTGTGCCTTTGTGGGAGTACATTTGGAAAATATCCAACAATCAATACATGAATCTATTCAACAGTCGAGATAGTTTTGGTGGAATAGGCATCCCCAGTCCATCATTTGTAACTTCCTGAATGGCCGTCGCATAAATCTGAGATTTCATGTGTCGTGCTTATCTCTTCAAACTCAATGCAGAGACAATATGCACTCCTCCATTAGACTCTTGCGTGGTTGTGTGCACAACCCATGTCTTCCCTTCACTTGCTATAACCAACTTGTCCAACCATGACACCGGAACAAATATGTTCCTTCTAAGGAATTCCTGTCCCAAAATGACTTCAAAATCATCCATTAGAAAAATTGTAAAGTTTGCACATCCCTTCCAATCATCTAGTTGCACCGGAACAACTGTGGCAACTCCTGTCATTGTCCTTGCCTTATAGTTCACTGCTTTCACTTCTACCTTACTCACAGTGACCTCGAGCCCAAGCTCCTTAGCCAACTCTGTCTACGGGAAATTTTGTGAAGCACATGTATCAACAAGCACTTAGACTCTTCTTCTGTTGATGATCACTTCGACATAGAAAAATTGGTGCATGCTCTTGCCTTGACTTCCATCTAAGGAACCAGACCTTCTTCCATCAGAAATATATTTCCATGCATCATGCGTTGCGTCAAACGACCAACAACAATATTCACAACCCAACATACTACTTTGTTCACACATCTTCGTAGACTTCATGTGCCTTTGTCCAACTTGCCTCTAAAAATTCACCCTTTATCTCTATCTTGACTTGTGGCCGAGCGCATAGTCCAACTTCCTTTGGAATTTCCACAAATCATTGCGGTTTATCAATGTCATCCTTTTGCAAAATCATCTGTTGTGAACCTATGTGAAACAAACAACCACCAAACGACTTCATCCTTGCCAAGTCCTGCCTCACTTTCCCACTATTCATCATGGTGAAGTTCGCTTAGCAACGTGAGCATTTCATTTGGAGAACCAACTTTGATACCGATTTTCACGCCCACAGAGATCTGGCATGGATCATTGTGATCCAGCCTTCTCGTCAGCATGCGACACAAGAACCTTTCTGACTTGGTGGCGAGGCCAACCCAAGAATACCGGGTTCAGACTATGCCATCACTTCAACTTATAACAATTATGGCAGTTTAACATGTTATATGTGTTCATTACTTAGCACAATTCATAAACAAGCAAATGCATAGTAGATAGTCCAATATGTAAATCGGGTGACCCAACCGGCCTAACACCTGTCCTTTTTTTCATATAACATAACCGACTGTGCAACTCGTTTACAAATGACAATTACAGTTACATAGAGTGCATGTCGCAAAAACACAAAAGATTTCACCTTTGCAAACTCTATTGTCAATGCTCCTTTGGTTCTACCTTCAGTTCACACCTTCCACAAACCTTTGTTGCATTACACCATGCCGAGTGGACAGTCCAGGTGCCCCACTAAACTGTGGGAGTGACCTGCCTGAGCACCTGCTCATCTTCTTCAAAACTCCTTCTTTTGTCGCGGACCACAGAGATGCGCACCTCACTAAACCCAATTCTTTCCGAGATGATTCATTGTGTGATCTTGTCACTTATTTGAAGTTTCCCTCTCACTTGTCAACCTTGTTGTTCTTGTCTTCCCCCGTTTGGCATGCGCCCCTTGCCTTCTCTATATGCGAATAGCCTTGGTGGATGGTCGCTTCCTTTAGGTGTGACGTTTAATCATACCTCTTCGCAAATATGTGTTGGGCGCATCGATTCATCAAGCACACACACGTCAAGGCGTCGTCAGGCGCATTGGTCCATAGGGTGTGTCAATCCACTGAGCACCCCATCATTTTCCCACAATGTCATTTCGTTTGAGCACGCCTTTCCAACTAGCACCCCTTACCACGTTCTTCATGTTATTCATTTGGGCCCGCCCACCCAACTGGGCACTTGGTGCCTTGTCCACTGAAACCTTCATGCTCTTCGCTTTTCCTAGTCATGGGTGTGCTGACCCATGGCTTGGGTGCTTCAACCCAACTGAACATCATGATTCGTCCTGCCAAGGGGTTTGGAGGTGCCTCGACTCACCTTTTTTGATATACAAGGAACCTATGGTATCATTGGGTCCGTCGTTGGCTGGTCTTATGCACCATGGGAGGGCACACATTGACCCTTGGTGCTTGAGGTCTTACAACTACCTCATGGATACTTTACATCATCTCAATGACAAAAGGAAAAACATTACAAAGTGGATCTTTATACCCTTACACAACCTTCCATCACTAACACTCATGCAATTTGCATGAAATTTCCTTCAAAATCCACACAAGTATGTTCACACAAGTGAGTGTGACCTCTTTGATGCATTTAAGGAGGTAGACCTAGCTCAGTTTGCTCTAAGTCGATGTACAAGAGAAATTCGAGCTTCTATTCCATTTATGAGGAGTACTTAGGCCTTCCAAAGTCCCTTTCAAGCATTGAGATCTCCATTTGAATGAAGATATTTCACATTGGAACTAGTTTTTCAAAGAGTTCATAATTCTTTTATAAATGAAATCCATGGGGCAATATTTGAAGAGAGAAGAATTGCAAGGTTATGTTGTAGGAATGAGATTGGAGATCATCTATCTTTCTTTCTCATCTATATTGTTCATCACCCTCATGATTGTTTGTGTTCTTTCCTCAAAGAACATATACCTCTTCACTTACCACTATGAGAGAGGGATTTCAAGAAGCAAAAGGATCCATCCCAAGGAGAGTGTTGGATCCCATTTTCATCCAACAATTCTCCCCATGTGTTGTTACTCATATTGATGCCTTTCCATTGGAATAATATATGAGTGTTGTCGTTTCTTCCTATCTTTTATGTTTCAATGGCATACTTATAGTTTAATTGTGGTTTAGTTTTATGCATGCTATTTTGCTTTGTTTTCTTGTAGTAATACTCTTGTCATTGTCCCACAACTAATCTAAATTGTCTATTATTTAGCTCATAGCCTAGCTTAACATAAGAGATTTTGCTCACCCATGCAACAAAATCTCATACACAGATTAGTTACTCTTACTTGGGTTTAGATAATTCCATATCACTTCTTAGGTTGTTTTCAATCATTCTCTACCATATCGTAACTTATGGGAAGGAAAATTGGCCTACATCTCCATTTGGCAACCACCCTCAATGCTAATTTTTTCCAAAATTTCGTTCTCCATGAGCACGCCAACTTTTTTGACTGTTTCAAATTGTTCCACACAAATTTCATGTCTCTGAGACATTTTTTGATGAAAGTCATGCGATCTGAAGCACTTTTATGTCTCCCACACCTACCTATGCATTCAAATGCATGCATGATATCTTGCTCAACCAAGTATTCTTTTGCATCAATATGTTATCTTGATATTATTAAGACTCTTATTTATGTTATCATATAATATTTGGTTTACCTCATAAATGTATTTTTATAGGGTCAACATGTATTTTCTTGAGGCACTCCTGCTTGGTTTGTACTTTGATGTAAAGGTAGCTTGCTTGTATTTTTATACAAAAAATATTTTTTGGCATTGGCTTGAAATTATGGCAACGTGGAAGGTTAGGGAGGTTAAAATACACACTAAGAAACTTGAAAATAAACTTTTGGACTATTAATGAGGCATATGCATGCATTTGGGTTAAAACATGTCAAATAAGTCAGCTCATGGTTTTTATAGTTTTGGCAAATTTATTGTGGGCATCTAGATATTCATTTGGAAAATATACCTCATAGAATTTGTATAAAGATTGGATAATTACGCTATATGATTTTGGATTTCACTTGGATGTCTTCACATAGGACCAACATGCATCTGTTTGAGCCTACTAAAGTTGATGCAATACATTTTGTAATGCCCAAAATTGGATTTTGGAGCAACAACTGAATTTTTTATAACATTGCAGTGTTGATTAAAATTTCATCTAGTACAAAATGACATTTTTCACATTTTAGTCTTCATAATTCCATAAAATGGACACCCGATCTAAATCATTCACTCGTGAAGGGTCAAAAAATTAAGACAACTCTTTGTGCATGATGAGGTGTCAAATTCTACATGAATGACCTCATTAACCTTGAATAGTTCATAAAGAAGCGCCCAATTCACAAGTTCATGGAAGTTTTTGTTGTAGTGTTTCAGATTGTGTGCATGTGTTTATATAAGACTTGAAGTACTTTATAACAAGTTTGAATACTCTATAAAAACTTATGTACTTTATTTGAGATAGATTTTTGACAATCGCTTCCACTTCAATAACCTATATATCTGAAATCCCCCCCCAAAAAAACTTATTGGAGCATGCATAATCTAAAGCAATTCCCAACTAATTGAGTGAAATTTGGGAAGACTACAAAATTGCAATGAATATAACTTTGACTGAGACCAATTATAGAGGACACCCTTGTTGTCCATGAATTCAACTCTAAACTTATACAAACATGGCAGTGGTCGAAACAAGGGCATCCCCAAATGATATGTTCACAGTGAAGAAAGTCCAAGAGAGTTTGGATGCATGAAGAGATACAAACAATTGACCAACATGTATATTAAATATCATGAAAAAAACATAATTATACAATTTTTTTTTGGATAGTTTAATTTTCAAAACTAGGAGATAGATGATCCCATTCTTAATTATGATGATGAGGCCATGGAATTGATACTTTTTGGGAATATGGTTTATCTAGGCCTTGATTTGATTGTAAGAGAAACATAAATTCCATGCAAAGTGGGAGCATTTTTCAACTCTAAGAAAACCAACAAGCTATAAAAGAATGAGATGGCTAATAAAATTCCCCTTTTCTATGGTTGTTATGAAGTAAGGATCATACTTCCATGGTTTGAGAGAGGGAACTTCTTCTTGGATTTTGAAGAACATTATTCATCTATCTGAACCAATTGTCTAGGATACTCAAGCATGAAAACCCTTAGGGTGAGGAACGTGTCAATGCTATAAAGGCATAGGTCTAACCCATACATCCTGATGATGATGAAACTTCCCCCAAAACCCATGCCCCCCTTCTAATTTTGGTAACCACCTATAGTTAGTGCTTAAATTCATCGATCATCCTCTTTGGTTCCTTCCGTATTATAATTGCAAAGGTTGTATATGTGAATAAATTGATATAGTTAAATAGGGCAGAGCCATCGTCATCTTTCTTGACCCATGGTACCCAATCAATACACCTCAATGGTTTACCATCCTTAAATTTCTATAGCTCTAGGTGGGTTAGGGAGGCACTTTGATAAAAAATGAAGAGGCAAACTAAGTAGGAGGGGTAACATGAAATCTAATCACTCATGAAATTAACCAATTTCTCCGTCGTATTTTTGGAGACATCCTTTGTGTATCTAAAGGGGGGAACTTGGAAGCCATGAAATATATCTAAAAGGGAAAAATGGCCTTGTCCATATTGTAATTGTCATCTCTTCCTAGGATAATGGTGAACAAAGATACCGACTCCTGGACCCATTTAGGAAAATTCTTGGTTCTTTATGGGGGTGATTAGTTAAGTGTAGGTATCTAACTATGTAGTAGTTTCAGAAGTAGGTCCTTCATCTGGTAATTAGATAGTGCAAGGTATCCATTTATATGGACCTTGAGGGAATGCAATATTGAATTGATTGAGGTGTCCAACATCGTGGATATGGACTTAGTAGTGATGCAAAAAATATAATACTGGCCATTTAAGGACATGACAGATGGGGTGGTGGGATTGTAGTTCTCACTACATAGCTTGATAAATTCAGGCAATGGATGTGTCTTAAGAATGATGTGTTGAACTAAGATAGAATTCCAATAGCATGCTTTTTATTATCTATGCAAGAATTGAATGTAGAGATACCTTATCAATTTTTGAAGAGATGGATATTAAAGGGTAAAGGAAGCTAGTCTAGTAAGATTATCCATGAAAAGGGGACGATTTAATATGAAACATCACTCATGTCTAAATGACAACTTAACACCTCAAAGGAATATTTCTTAGCTTTGGTCATGGCATGATGACACATCAAAGGAAGCTTTCTTATCTTTATTCATAGTGGAAACAATTACTATAATGGAAATGTGTTGAGTTTGAGAAAATGAAGGACTTACCTAGTGAAAATGATGGTACATAGTTAGAGGCAACAAAAGTTGATTTCAATGGTGGTGGAAGCATCAAGTCAAACCGATGGGATAATGAGCTATGGAGAGTTGTAGTTTTTTTAATTGGGATTATTTTCCTTCAAGAGTTCACAAAAGTAATGGAGGGAGTTCTACTTATCATCTGTTATGGAGAAAATTTCTCCATCGTGTGAGCATTCATTGCTCAGATCTAGGATTAAATGGAGATTATGTACAAAGATCTATAATAGTCGAGCATGTTTGGACACATGGTGGACCCTTATTATTTAGGGAGATTTATTGATGGGACCATAGAGGTGAATCTAAACATTGGTTGGTGCTTTTGATTCCAGTGGTGCCACAATTTCTCACACTAGCAGTGGGAACCCCCATCAATAATCTATTGGTCATCATTCTGATCCCTTGGCATAAATTACAACATTTGCGATATTTTGGCATTTTCAAGCCCTATATGGATATGGTTTCTAAAAGAGGATGTGGATCATCAATATATTCCCATAGGATGAATACCACTCGTTTGCAACACTTTGTATTCACATGCTCCTCATTTACTTATCTCCCCACGAGGAAGTATGAATTGTTGATCTTCTTTCGCAAGGTAATCCTCTGTTGTTTGTGGCAACTTACATATTTGGGCCCCCAATATTTCCATCCCTAATGGACAAGTAAGGGTCATTAATTTGGATCACATGGGGACATTTTCTATCATTTGTAGTAATTTGAGACTCATGTGCAAATATTTCACAATCCTCTTGATTTCAAAATACTTACATGTGGGGATTTTGTGTGGGAATCCTAGGATTGATTTAGGGAGGATGCATGGGAGGGTTAAATAGGCTATTAGAATTAGAGGATTTCTTGGAGGGGAGAAAGGGGGGAAAATCAAAGTATTTTGGATAAGGGGGAAGGAGCATAGGGTTTACCACTAAGTGGAAGAAAAATGATTTATTTGAGAGATTCATTCTCTAGCTCGGGATCAAATTTTTTTGACAAGGGTGTCCTGGGGGACAATAGGTTCCAAAGCAAGATTAAACTTCTAATGTTTTAAAACAAAGTAAGATTAAAAAAGTAATGGAAATATATAAACACGAATTTAAACTTTTAATAAATGTGTGTATAGTTTATTAGGAGCAAGTTTGGTCACTGCATAGAAATTGGAAACAATATGGATAATATCCCCTTATTGTATTTTAATTTCATATATAACCATTTGTATGTCCTTTTTATTGTATGTGCACCATGGACAAAAATGATTTCCCATCAAAAAAATATTATTATTGCATACTCAACAAAATATGGAAACTAGATCATGACACTAAAAAAAATTGCTTTCACCATCCTTCCATATGCCATCAAGATCCCATCACATGAATTCATGTTTAACTATATGATTCAATTATCCTAACTTCTATATCAGTAGCATGTAAAACCTATTTATATTCTTCCTTTCCATCCAAGTCTTACACAAGACATCAAGCCATTATCTTCTAGTAACTCAAATAACATCTCACATACACGTGCATTAGAATAATTACCAAGTTTGAAAGAAGCTTCATCAACTCTTATTTCAAACCTCTTTTCATATGATTCAATCATACATGAAGCATATTACTTTACCTACTTCACTCTTAGTCCATATGTGAAACCATCAGTTCTCTCTCAACCGATATCGATAACCTCATCTTCCATGCTCCACACTTTCATTTCCTCATAAATTGATGTTGGATTAACACTCTTTATTACACCATGTGTGTCAATCTGCTTCAGACATAGCAAAGCCTTATGACCCATGTTTGATTCAATAAATATCGGAGCCATGTTCTTAGGCATAAAATCATTATGGATTTATTGCACAACAATTAATCAAATTTTATCAACAACTCTATCTAGGTTTTCAAGAAAATCCCCAATTTTAGACTCTTCACTATAATTTTTTCTCATGAAGTACCCAATTCCACCGACAATGTCACTTTCATCTATAGCTTGAAGTGACTTCCTATAGAACTATCTCCCAATTTCCTTAAAAATAAAAAAATAAAGAATCCCCTCATTTAGCTTATGGTTATACCATCATGACCATTTCCTAAGACCCAACAAGGATGTCCTTAAATGGTTTCCTAGCAACCTTTTGGTAGCATGTGTAATCTGATTTTTTGAGCAACCTTCATGAATTTCTATTGAAGCTTCTACATCTATAGAATTTTGGTTTTGTACAAGTGCATTTCTATCCATTTGTTTATCAAATGTAGTTCTTTCAACTATTGCGTGACTTCCAGTTGAATCCAAATTCTCAAGAGATGCATGTTTCAATTGATTCCCATTGGGTAGGACTACATCGATATTCCCTTCAACAATAACTAGAGTCAAAGTATGCCTAGGTTGTTTAGCAACACAACCTTCTATACTTTGATCAATGTGAATTGTAATAGTAGCAACATCAATAGTTGATCTTTGAGGTAAAATTGGGCTTCATTATGTGGTATAGAGTTTTATCTTGTACATTACCAGGCTTCCCTTCAATTGTAATTAAAGATAAAGTCTACCTAGGTTGTTAAGCAACACAACCTTATATATTTTGATTAGAGTGGTTTATACTAGTAACAATATCGATTATTGATCTTTGAGGCAAATTTGAGAACATATTTTGTAAAATAGAGTTGACTCTCT